>JAEQBH010000846.1:0-215426 GCA_016808115.1 Tetrastigma voinierianum
TGGATGGATGTAAATTATATCTGATTGATATAATTATCCATGATCACGGTATAAAATATGGTATATAAATGTCTCATATAACATTAATTATGCATGTGACATGATATAACTTATGACCAGCAATTGCATTGCATATGGACGAGGACATCGCATTAAATGAGTGTGAGTACATGGTTAGTAAATCGACACTGCTTTTGGTGTTTGATTAAGTGGGCTCGGTTAAATGGGACAACGTTCAATAGAGTCGCATGGTTGATTGAAATGGTAAAAAAAATATGTGTCGGGAATCAGTAAGTTGGGATAGATCCCCTCCTCGGGTGAAAGACCTGTCAATTATGGTCAGACATAGTTCCCAACGGTGAAATGCAGTAAAAGTGTCTAGGTTTGCGGAGCTTGTAGTGTGACACCAAAAATCCGCTACCCACAAAAAGGCGTATGGATTTTGAATTTAAAATTATCATTATGATGTATCATCCAAAAAGCTTTTGGTTTATAAACAAATGAAATTTGTTTTGAAAATGATCATTAGATGTCATTCAGAATGACGATTTTTCACACATGGGCTTAGGCGTTGTGTGAGGGAGTCGGTGAGGACTCTAGAAAATGGTACATGATGAGTCGCGTCTCATTTCATGACATGACATGTAGCACCCCTTTTCGGTTCGACTCGATTGGCGGGTCCGAATCGGATTCGGGATGCTCTAATACCACTATATCACTTTATCAAAATCATTTATAAAACACGTGGAAGCGTTACATTTCGGTTGGCATAAAAGCCCTTTCAAATATGCGGAAGCGTTTTTAAAGGGGTAGGCCCATTAACATTATATTTATACAAAAGTACATTTACTATAAAGGAATCTCAAGCCTTTTCAAAATGATTTACAAAATAGACGTTCAGAGTTCAAATTGTTTTTACAAAATATCCATGTTAAAAAAAATTGGAGTGAATGCATATGTCAAAGCTTATCTGCCATGAAATCTTTCTCTCTATGACTCGGCTCTCGATCTTGCCTTTCGTTCCTGTTCAATCGGTACCTGTGCATAAATGACAGCTAAGCATTTTCATGCTTAGTGGTTTTATACAATTCCATTTTTCTGTTTCGGTTTAAGTCAAATCATGCAATTTTATTAAACAAAACTTTCAAATCTTTTTGGATAATCAATGTCAATACAATACATATACTTATTTCATATACAATCATTTATGGTTCATTGATTATTCAAAATATACACTTTCATATGCAATAAATCATTTATAACCAAATCATGCATTTTATAATGCTCTTTTCATTTCAATTTGCAATCATGCTTTCAATTCGATATGTCCAAGCGTGCGGCGAGCCACAGAGCGGCCAGGCATGGTGGCGGATCCGAATGTCGAAACCACAGGCCCTTTGGCCCAGAAGCCAATTCACTTAAAATCAGTTTATCAAATACATTTAAATTCTCAAATCTTTGCGAAGCGAGATTTCAATTTAGAAACAACCCATAAACATTACATTTAACAAAATGCATTTACAATGAAACATTCTACTTTTACCTTTTAAAAATGATTTACAAAATAAATATTAGGAGTTCAAAATGTTTTGCAAAATATCAAAGTTCAAAAAGAAACATGGCTTGAATGCCTGAGTCGAACCTTGCTCGCAATTCCTTCTTCATGACTCGCTCCTCGATCTTGGGTCCACTTTCGATCACTATCTCTATCCTTTCGGTACCTGCGCATTGGTAAACAATACACTAAGCATTTTCATGCTTGGCTGGTTACCTCTCGAATCCATTCTTGAGTTTCGGTTTAATTCAAATCATACTGATTTAACAATTCAAAACTTTCAAATCTTTTGAATAGTCAATGTCAATACAATACATATACTTGTTTTATATAATCATTTATAGTTCATTGATCATCCCAAATATACACTTTCATATTCGATAAATCATGCGTTAATCCGTCATGCATTTCTGATGCTCTTTTCATTTCAAAATTGGCAAACATGCTTTCAATTCCAATATTTCACAATCTCAAAATCAATTCAATTGTACTCACCAATTCGTTTTATGATTCAATTAAGTTACTTGAGTTAGCAATTTAAACTATGTTTTTCGGTATACGAGGATATCAGAATCACCAGAAACACACGGTCCAGCCCAGAGGCTGCGAGGCCGTATAAAAAAAAATAGAACCAGTGAGCACTCTAGATACGGTCCCGGCGGGGCTGCGGATGGGAGTGACCCACATTAATACAATCGTTCGCGATGCTATTTTGACCCTATTGGTATACCGTCATATCTGAAATAAAGGTTAACATTCTATTAAAAGCGTTCAAAATCCTTTATAGCAAAATATAGTACAACTCGTACATTTGTATAAGCAGTTCATTTCAATAATCATGCCAATTGTCATATGCAAACATTTCACAATCACTTTTCTCAAATCAATTAAATCAATTCAATATGCTTTTCTTATGCATTTAGAACAAATAAGTTCAAATCTTGAAGCGACCAGAGAAAATAGAACAAACATGCAAAAGCATGACGAGAATGAAGTGAGTGCAGACAGGCCAGATAGTCTCACTTTGATTCGATCTTTGGAATCGACTTCAATGCGGGCTTTCCTCCTTATCGACCCCTATTCAAATACAATGACAATCACATATTAGTAGGTTATTCTAGGAGTTTTTGATTAGGGTTTATGTCTACCCGATACCCCTTCACTTGAAAATTTTCTAGGGACACATATGAGCCATAATTTGCTCATGCTTCCTTCAAGAAAATTTTATCTCTATGAGTCTATTTTAGTATGAATTGGAATCATCTCATTTGGATCACCCAAACTCAGTTATGGCATTTTAATGCCAAACTAGTCGGTATGCCAACTCACGGGTTACCTCTTTATTCCCAATTTCAGGAGTCTTAACTCCATAATTTGGTAATGGTTCCTTCCACTCATTTTAAGCTATGGTTCTAAGGTTTCTTCTCAAACTAGAATCATCCAATTTAGATCACCAAAACTCAAGTTATTGAATTTTACATCCATACTACTCTAATTTGCAAAACAAAATCATATTGTTCTTGCACATAGCTACACTTTGAAAAATTTCTGGGCACTTAGGGGTAACAATTTGCATACACTTCCTTCAAGTAAATTGTGTATCCTAGAATTCCTAGTTTACCCAGAATTTTGAATCACTCAATTGGATGAGTGAAACTCAACATGGCCTAAATACCAAAACTATTCTAAAACACATATTTGTTTGGCTTGGACGAAATTTTATAGAAACAAGCATCACTTCAACGAATTTCTGGGCCCAATGGGGTTCAAATTTGGGTATACCTATTTCAGGGAGATTTGTTCTTCTAGATGTCTAGTGTACCTAGAAATTTTAATCACTCAATTTGGATGAAAAATGACCAAGTTATGGCCAAAACAAAAACATGGGTTTGGAAAATTTTTTGGCAGTGACATCTCCTTTAAAAACTTAAATACATTTCATACATCTGAAGCTCACTTGGGTAGGGACATGAACAAAAATCGGCTATAGCTAGGCTTCAACCAACAAAAATCACATTTGTACAAAGCTAAGGTTTCTTCCCTACTTAAAGATCAAAAATCACAAAGAGGAAAACTAGGGCTTGTGTTCTTACCTCTTTTCACTTTGAAATCACTTTCTCTATTCTTCCATCTTCCCCTTAACGAAAAATCTTGAACAAAATAGGAGATCACCCAAAAGTTTAATCTTCTCTCCTTACCTAGCTTTTCTCCCATTTCTCCTCTAAAAACGTTTTGGCAAATGGTTATCTTAGACCATTTTGGTCTTTAAGTCAAAATCCTCTTAAGGCTTTGTTGGGCTCCCAACACAATTAATCCATTTTTACTTAAGTTTGCTCAAATTCTATTTAGCCCACTTATCATTTAATTCACTTTGGCCTTTAAGCCCATTTCATTGAACTCTTAGGTGCTTATTTTACAAATTCCAATTTTTGCTTCTTTTTTCACTTGGGTAAATTTAAGATTCGATCTTTTAAAAATCCTTATCAAATAACAATCAATATTCATTTAACAATTTTCGAAAATACCTAAGTTTGGCTTAATTTATACCTGAATATATAATAAAATTATTAAAAAAAATTCTAGGGTTTTTTTGGGGCGTTACATCAACAATCTCAAAATCAATTCAGTTCTGCCCTTAACGAATTTAACCTATGTTTTGGGTATATAGGATATCAGAATCATCAACACAGTCCCAGCGGGGAGAGCTGTGAGGTACAGTATAAAACATTTGTTTTATAACCTGCAGTTTGGTCCTATTTGGGCTGTTGTTGGTTATTAAAATCAGTGTGAACACTACGATCTTGTCTCGTATTTGTTAATCGAAGTGACACATGTACGATTTGTTCGCAGTCTTGCTAATTTGGCCCTTATTGGTATACAATCTATCAGCCATCAGGTCGCGGTTAACATTCTATTAAGGCGTTCAAATCATTTTATAAATATGTACATTTTAGCATCGCAGTTCATTTCAATACTCATGCAATTTTCATATGCAAACATTTCTGTCCAGTTGCCTCAAATCAATTAAAACAAATCAATATGCTTTTCTTATACATTTAGAACAAACATTTCAAATCTTGAAACGAGAATAGGAGAAGATATAACAAACCAATCTATCTCTTTCTTTTTACCTTGCCTTCAATCTCAGTCCTAGGTTAGGTGACCCTCACCGGCCCCTAGCAAATCACACACATCACATTTAGTAAACTAGCACTACTCACACTTAACGAATATAAACCGCCTCGGCGGGTGAGGTACGATGCATTTTTCATTTACTTTTATCCTTATTTGAACCCCCATTAATAATTTATTAGGGTCCTTAAACTATCGGTGTACGAATACGAGGTGTTCGGAAACAAAAATCCAAAAAATTTTTCGTTGTGAATAGTAGCTACGCTGCGACGTAGGCCTTCATCGCAACATAGGCCTTCGTCGCGACGTAGGCCTTCACTGCAATGTAGGCCTTCGCCGCGACGTAGGCCTTCACCACGGCGTAGGCCTTTGTCGTAGCATAAGCCTTCGATGTGGTATGTCTTTGCTATGCCTCGGCGTACCCGAGGGGTGCCATTTTGGCATCTCGGCCTCGCCGCGGCAAGGGTATCCCACGCCTTGGCATAGGTTTTATCTTGCGCGGCGTGGGTTCCTCTGATAGGGCAGATAATGCCCCGAATTTCAGTTTTCACTGTTTTTGCAATTTTACTCCAAAATCACCCCAAAATCCCAAAACAAAACATGGGAATCACTCCCAATAATATCCTACCACCTCCTCAAAGGTAAAATCTGAAAAGGGATGTAAGTAGGGGGGGTGAGCACGAAGCTCTGTAGGAAAATCCTCCCAAACTCCAACAAGGTTTAGAAAAGTATGAAAAACAGTCGGTCTCATTTTTATAACATATCATAGATGTACCATTTTGCAGAAAACAATGACATTGCAAGCCGGATATAGGTTTATGTAAGAAAACACTTAAGTAAATGTACCCTCGAGCAAGTAAACAAAATTATAAAAAGCGGTTCACCAAATACCATTTCCAACCATTATTTTGTTTCTCGAACATCCTTACCGTGAACCTCTTGAGCATAGGTTGAGCACATCCTTATAAGAACACTGTTCATCATAGTAGGGTTTCTCAAGCATCTAGCACCAGGAACCTCTTGAGTATAAGGCTGAGCATCCTTATGGGAACCTCTCATTCAACATAGTAGGATTTCTCAAGCATCCTTATAAGGAACCTCTTGAGTATAGGTTGAGCATCCTTATAAGGAACCTCTCATTTATCATAGTACGATTTCTCAAGCATCCTTATAAGGAACCTCTTGAGTATAGGTTGAGCATCCTTATAAGGAATCTCTCATTTATCATAGTAGGGTTTCTCAAGCATCCTTATAAGGAACCTCTTGAGTATAGGTTGAGCATCCTTATAAGGAACCTCTCATTTATCATAGTAGGGTTTCTCAAGCATCCTTATAAGGAACCTCTCATTCATTATATAACAATCCCCCATGTTATGTAAAAATCCCCCATAATATATAATAATCCCTCATGTTATGTAAAAATCCCCCAGACTATATAGTAATCCCCCATGTTATGTAAAAATCCCCCATACTATATAATAATCTCCTAGGTTATGTAAAAATCCCCCATATTATATAAAAATCCCTATAAGGAATATCATTCCCGGGTGAGTCGGAATTGAAGTAATTTCTTTCTTGTTTAAAGGAAACATGTCAGGTAAGTCGAATCGGTGATCACTATAGTAAGAATCCCATTACTATATAAAATCCCCCGTATTACGTAAAATATCCCATCGCATATAATAAATCCCCTATACTATATTAAAATCCTCATACTATATAAAGTCCCCCATGTTATATAAAATCCCTTTAAAGAAATCCTTTCCGAGGTAATTAATTTGCCCTTTTACACTTGGGTTTATTTTGAGTTCAATCGACTTCTCATTTAGCATCTAACATTTAATCATATGCTCACATCATTTCACATTTCGATTTATCGGTTTTCTGAAAAATCAAGTTTAGCTCAATTCATACCCGGAATATATAATAAAATTATTATAAAAATTATAGGGTATTTTGGAAATGATTACATGACATGTAGGATTCCATATAGAATTGGCATGTTCTTGTTGGAATGTGAATGTGAAATGTTGAGTGAACATTGCATGTGCACTTAGGTGGGGAGTAGCCCTTATAGGAGGTATTCCGTACTCACCCTTTATGGGACAACCCCTTTTAGTGTAGAATTAAACAGTAGGCAGCCTTTCGAACGAGGTGTGAATGTGGTAGACAAGTGGCCTTGATAAATCCTTTGTAAGTGCTTGGATCAAACTAGTTCCAGCATGTAATTTTGTATAAAAGAATTGAAATTAAACTCTTGTGGAGTATTGCTAATATAGTCAGGTATGTAATATTGGTAAGAGGGTCGTGATCGGACTCTTACGGACTGCATCTAAGTGTATTAGTCTCACATTTTAACTTAAATATGAATGAATGAGTCCCGGTGAAGGGACATATCGAGGTGGTGCCGAGTAACTCGGTGTCCACGGGTAAATGGTACTGGTTTGGTACCAAGACTTAGGTGCGCTATGACCTCAGGTAGAATCTTTCGTAGGTTGATGACTAGTCAACGGGACCCTCGGAAATTGGGGCGTCACAATCGTTAAGTTATATTTGAACAAACCTGAAAGAGGTTAAGTCCAGGTTTATACTACAGTAACTAATTATATTGGACTTAACTATCGTTAAGTTAGTATTTGAACAAACTTGAAGAGAGTCAAATCCATATTTGTAACAGAATAACTATTTATATTGGACTCAACTATTGTTAAGTTAGTATTTGAACAAATTTGAAGGGCGTTAAGTCTAACTTTGTACCATAGTAATTGTTTAACTTGGACTTAACTATTGTTAAGTTAGTATATGAATAAACTGGAAGGGACTTAAGTCCATGTGAACTTAGTTAACTCTACACTCTTCACTTGAAGGGAGTTTTTCCACCCTTTTAAGTTGCTTGTTTTCTTCTTTGAACTCATTTTTTTATGGCTATAAATAATATTGAAAAAATTATATTGATTTTAAACTATCCAAATATTTAATACATCTCATCAAATGTTTAAAAATTTATAATAAACATAAATAAATAAAGTACCACAAAAAAAAAAACATATTGTTTATCCAAAAGATATATAATGGATTTTAAGCGTAGCAAATTGAAGATGTGAATATAAAATCTAAAACAGTAGTGAAAGGGAGAATCGGATTGAACTTATAAGAAAATAAATGTGGGAAGAAAGAAATAAAGAAAAGGAAAATAGGAGGGAAAAGGAGGTGGGAGGAAATGGGAATGAGTCGTGGATGGATGGAGGGTTAAACTTGTCTAAATCTGTATTTTTATTTTTTATTTTTGGATTTTAATAAAAAGGGTTAGATTTGTAATATATATTTTTCTATTTATCCCTTTTAAACAGTTATCCCTAAAATATATATGTATGTACATGTATAGGAATTTGTAACATGTGTGACGCCCCATTCCTGGGGTCAGTTGGCAATCATCGGGTTGTCAACGCTGAATATTCATGGATGTTGGGTAACTTTGTCTGTTTCCTTGAAAATCGGGTGATCTCTTTGTCACGGGAGAGTTTCACGAGTACCAAAACCTATCAACAATTTACAATGACCACCACGGGGTCCACATGCGAGTAAAATAATGGCCGCCAGGCTGCATTAATACTCACAAAAGCATCCATTTATATCTGATAGTTCGAGTTAATAAATTACTCTTTACCAAACATATATTAAAATGTACTATTTCTAATACATGTTATACAAAATGACAATGCCAAAGCCATAACTCGACTTTCTTCTAAACACGGCCTCTAGTGGCGCCGTCCTCTATGCACTCACGGCACCTAAAATGGTGATCATCGACGGGGTGAGCAAAGCCCAAGTGATAATTTCCCTACATGGGTTTGCTCCACAGCTAAATTCTATGTCATGGTAAACAATCACATCAAGCAATTACATGAACCTACTTTCGAATGTCTACATGACCAATCCATGTCCAGTCCTCACCCGACTTCCTCACATATACCTAAGCGAATCGGAAGTAAAATATCCGAGTTTTCAAAACAAAAGCTTTTGTTCTCGAAAACTTGCTATCGAGTTCGATGGAAACATTGGAGGCTGCCGCCGAGCGAATTGTTGGATAACGCTTGAAAGCAGTCATAGTCCTCATCAGAGTGATGCGTTTGGGCGACTCTCAAGGCAATTCTTCAAAAAATCTTCCGTCGAAATTCCTTTCACAAACATTTTTGTTTTTCTTTCAATTTCATGTCATACGCTCAGCTCTTAATATTCTAGGGTTATTAAAGTCGTATGGAATCGTTATGTCCAATCCACAACAAAGCTAAATGCTAATATATAAAACATGTATATCTTAACGTAGTGTCGCTTTCCATGCATGTTATTAAATTCACATCATTAACACCAAGAATTGGCTCACATGGGCTAATTAACAAACCTGAAACAATTCATTTTTGAATCCACTCGACATCGTAAAATCACACCAAAAATCACGTCACTATTCACATGAACAATGAAACCCTTGGGTTGGCACTGTTCACGGCCACAACAATGAGGATTTTCTCCACTCGGTTCAAATGTTTTGAGACCGAAAACATGGCTAATCCAAGCCTCAGAACATCCCTAACCATTTACATGGCTCTTAGCGAAGAATAACTAGTAGGAAAAGATCTACTACCTCTTGGGGTTATCGGAACTCTACCAAATCGGTGTCCGCAGCGTGGCCCTCAAGCGAGTAGATGGACTTGCTTCTTTCAGTCGAAGCAGACGGTCCAAGCGACGAAAATCTAGAGAGAAGGATCTCTCTCTCTCTAAAACTCAAAACCCTGACTTTACGCACCTTTCCATTGCCGTTTTGTCTTCAAATAATGGAGAAGAAGACTATTTAGCATCTTATTCATTTAAACATTTACCTAATTCCCAATGTGTTCCTTTTGTCTTGATTTTGACACTTGGCTTAATTTAAGCCATTAATCTCCATCATCTCACTAATCATGCAACATGTGTCACATAAGTACATGTAGTAGGTGACTCTTGTCACGTCACATGTCTTTCACGAGCCGTTTTACAACACCCAACACTTGGTGCCTCGAAAAATGTGAAATTCGGACTGTCTCGAAATTCGACGTTGTAGCTAGATTTCGCGAGACGATTCCAACGGTGAAGTCCGTTTCGTCATCCGAGATCTAGAAAAATTTCGGATTTTGACAGAAATTACCATTTGTTACCGTTTTGAAAAATTAGAATTTTAAGGTTTCTGTATGTGTTCTGAGTTATTATTTTAAAAAGTTTTTATGCATAGTCAAATTTGAGTTTTTTTAATGAAGAACTGAGGAAGAGTTGTAAGCTTTAATTTTTTTGTTATCAAATAATACATAAATCATTATAAATAAGATCTTGTAGTATTCTATTGAGAAATCAGAAATTTTGTTCTCCTTTTAACTCCTTTAGGTTTGACAAATCTTTTTCTTTGGAGATAAAACTTTTGTATGAGTTGAAAATTGACCAATTTTATTGGGTTTTCTCTTTAAAACACTTTCCATCAAGATGTTAATTTAGGTAATTACCTTTATTAATTATTGATTAAAAATATTATTCTTTATTTTATTAAACCATCAACTGGTAATCAGACCATTTGACTTTTCATATTGGTTGCCCATGTTTGGGCTCATGAAAGGAAAGTCTAACAGAGATTTGTTATGTCATCCATGGTCAAATAAGTTCAAAAAGGAGTGTATGTCATCCATGTTGGAGTAAAATTGAATATATGGGCTGATATATTAAATAAATGTGAATTATAGGCTATCAAATAAAGTTAGGCTAATTAAAGTGATTAATTTAAGTTTTGGGGCCTTAATTAATATATTATAAAGTGTGGGCATCAATGTGTGTAGAGACAAGCGTAATTTATTTTTATGATGGGTGTAGTCTCACGAGATTCTCGGAGTTCTTGGATCAGCCAGACATTCACGAGTTAGGCTATGACACAAAACAAAAGAAGGCAGCGGTGGTGTTAAAATTCGCCCTCCGATGCTTAAAGTTTGTTTTTTACGGAAGACTTAGAGTTTTGAGCAATAATATACTCGATCCAAAATCTCGTACCTTTTTTGGAGTAACTTGCTCTTCTTTTATGGAGAGGGGAAAGAGGATCCGTCTTTTTTGGAGAGTGGACGATTTCCTCTCCTAATGGTAGGAGAATATGGCTCTTATTTGGAAGGGTGACTTGTTCTTTACATGCTTAGGCTCCTAATTTGGCCGTTGTGAGAGTGCCTTCCTATTCCATTGGAGGCGGAGAGACTAGTTCGTGGGAAATTTTGTATTTATATCATGAAGAAATGGTTTGGTAGTTTCGTTTAGTGAAGTTGTCAATCATCCAGAAGACAAGGCGTCCGGGATAAGCAATGCTCGAGAGAAGTATCTGGAAGACAAGGCATTCGGGATGAAACGGCACCAGGGTATTTCCAGGGTGGCCCAGGGCATCGAGATGAGAGGTGCCCGAGTTCTAGGCTGCATTTGGTGTGGGCTTGATCTTAGGAGGGTCCTTGGGCCGGCCAGCTGACTAATGGAACTGGGCCTAGGCCTATGGTACCCACAATGGGTTAAAATAGAAATTATGAACAATCGTGACTATTCATATACAGACACAATTGGTTATAAATAGGGGTCATGGTCCTCAGATCACACAAGGTTTTTCTTTCTTCTGATTCCCATTGTCAAAGAGAAATATTAGACATAAAACTAGTGTAGATATGGAAGATCATAAAGCCTCAGATTCAGATTTAAATCTGGAAGATCATAAAGTCTCAGACTTAGATTCAGATCTGGAAGATCATAAAGTTTCAGACTCATATTCAAATATCTCAATATTTTTGTTTATGTATGGATTCGAGTGCGCTTCCTGAATCCTGTATTTTGATTCTTGATGATTCAATATGAATGTTCACATTTGTGTTATGGTTTCACATATTTTTTTTTAAATCTCTCATTTGGTATCAGAGCGGTTTCATGTTGAATTGTTGAGAATATGTTAGAAAAAGGTTTTTTATTTTGGGGCCGAAAATATTTATTTATTTATTTTTTTCCCTTGATCCCGACTATAAATGCTCAAACTGGATTCTTGTCCCTGAAGGACAATTAGAGCATGGATTCATGTCCCTGAAGGACAATTAGCAAATGAGTCTAAACTACGCCTGAAGCGTGGGAGACCTATTGGTTCAAAGGATGTTCTGCAGAAGAGGAGAACCTGGTAGACGTGGTACCTGAGTGGTACATGAACTACGCTGGCGCATTAGGAAACCTATTAGTTCAAGGATGTTCCTCTCCGGAGAGAAACACAAATGAGCATTGGTACCCCTGAAGAGGTACATGATAAAAAAAAATTAATAATAATAATAATAATGAGTCGAGGCCCACATTTGGATGTTTAGTTGGTGATTTAAATATAAATATGTTATCATTACAATGTATTTATGAATTTACATTCAAATATAGGTGTTTATATATATATATTGAGATAAGTTAATTAACACAATATGTCACCAAAGTGACCACTTTTATTGCAAATTAATTTTATTTCAAAATATAACAAGATTGCTGTAACATATGTAAATATTAATTGGCCCAAGAAAATTAATATTTAACGAGTGCATGTACACTGTGGTAATAAGCGGCGTGATAATTATTTGATTTTACATATGAATAATAAATTAGTGAGGAAGATTTATCATTCGATATGTTCTTATTATCAGTATTTGATTACTACGCACAGGAATATCACTTACAGGTGTATTTTTATCCAAAAAGATAAAATATTAATAGTGTCCGATATCTTGAGATGGAGTTTGCCTTTATTTGAATTTATTTTTCGGTTTTGCACCTTATGTGAGTTTGTTTTGCTTGTTTATTGTTCTCTGATTCAACTACTAGTTTTGCTTCTAACATTACTACCAGCATTAATTCTATTCCTATGCTAAATGGCACAAACTTCAAGACATGGCATGAGAACCTCCATATAGTTCTCGGTGTCATGGATACGGACTTAGATTAGGGTTTTCTTCTCTGCACCTCTTCTTTGTTAAAAGCTCCTCGATGAAAGAGGGATATTGTAAAGGTGGGAGAAGTCAAATAGCATGTGTTTGATGATCATTAAGAAGGCCATTCTGACATTGGGGGCCTGTGCTCCCGAGAAGCGATAAAGATAATACAAGAGTTCTAGAAGGAAATTAAGAATGAGATTTTCCAAGAATGAAGAGTCTAAAACAAGTACACTTTTGGCAAATCTCATCTCAATGAGATATAAAGGTAATGGGAACATTAGGGGTACATTTATGGAACTGTCTCATCTTGCTTCAAGTTCGAGCACATAAACTTGATATCTACGAGGATTTGCTTGTACGTTGGTTATGATATCTCTTCCCTTTAATTCGAGTCAATTTAAGGTGACCTCTGTTTTAAGGAGACTTGGTCTCTTAATGAGCTCATCTCATTGTGTGCAGAAGAGGAAAGGTTGAAATGAAAGATAGAAAGTGCTCATTTGTTGGTACTTCCAAGGATAAAGGGAAGAAAAGAAAGAAGGATAAAGAGATTGCGGATTTTCCATATCAAAGAAACAACATAAAGAAAAAAAGGTTGATGGTTGTTTCTTCTGCGGAGCTACGGGACATAAGAAGAAGCAATGTACCAACTATCATGCTTGGCGTGCAAAGAAAGGTACACTTCTTAATCTAGTTTGTTATGAGGTTAATTTGACTTTGGTACCTAAACACACTTGGTGGATAGATTCTAGTGCAACCACTCACATCAGTGTGTCTATGAAGGGTTGCCTGAGTTGTCGAAAGTCAAATGATGGTGAAAGATACATCTTTGTAGGCAATGGCAAGAAGGTCGAAGTTGAGACAATTGGGACATTTAGGTTATTCTTAAAATCTGGTACTTATTTGGATTTGAATGAGACATATGTTCATGCGGGTGCTTTAAACGGAATTTGATTTCCTATTTTCCATATTGGACAAATTTGGTTATACTTGTTCTTTTGGAAATAATAAATTTAGTCTTTTAAATTCAAATTTGGTTAAATCTTGGTTCTTTATCTTATGTAGATAACCTTTATATGCTTGATACAGTTGCTTCATATCATGAAACCTTGCAATTAAGCACTCAAGGTGTTAAAAGAAAATTAACCGATCAAAATTCCTCATCATTATTGCATAAGAGGAATTAGGTCACATCTCGAGGAGAATTGAAGGCTTGTGTTAGATAGGATTCTAGATTCCCTTGATTTCATGATTTTGAAATTTGCCAAGTGCATAAAGGAAAACAAACAAACATAAGAAGATTTGGTGCTGGCAATTCTGTTGTCTTCTGACTGATACATACAAATATTTGTGGGTCATTTCCTACGGTTTCATGGAATGGCCAACAATATTTTATCACGTTTATAGACGATTTTTCACGTTATGGCTACCTTTATCTCATTCATGAAAAGTCCCAATCATTGGAAGTGTTCAAATCGTCCAAAGTTGAAGTTGAAAATCAACTCAATAGAAGGATTAAAAACGTCAGATCTGACCGTGGTGATGAATACTATGGAAAGTATGATGGTTTAGGTGAACAACGTCCGGGACCATTTGCTAAATTCCTAGAGGAGTGCGGTATCGTCCCACAATACACCATCCCAGGTTCTCCAAGCATGAATGGTGTTGCTGAAAGGCAAAACAGAACGCTTAAAGACATGGTAAAATTATGATTAGTAATTCTAACTTTACTTGATATCACTGCGGGGTGAAACTGATAAAAATGCGACATATATCATGTAGTACCAACTAAAGTAAGCTGCTGACCTTATAGACTTTGGTGGCAAGAAGCCTAGTCTAAAGCACTTACACATTTAGGGATGTCCAGCTGAAGCAAGGCCTTACAGGCCACATGAAAAGAAATTGGATTCAAGAACGGTTAGTTGCTATTTTATTGGATACTCACGAAAGATCCGGGGTTACAAATTCTATGATCCTACTACTCAAATCCAATTTTGAGGCTTGAAATGCCGGTTCTTTGAGGATGTTGAGTTTGATGGGGAGATGAGGCTAGGGTTTTGCTTTTGAAGGAATATGTTGATATTCCCCGCAATTTGTCATTGACAGTGATCGGGCTCTATGCACGACATTGTTGAAAGCATATCAAATAAAAACAATATCCAAGAACCTCCGGATTCGGAAAGGACAAATTCTACCTCCTCGGAACCCTCGCCATTAAGAGGAGATCTACTGAAGTGGGAGAAATTGCATTGCGGATGATTACATTGTATTTCTTCAAGAACATGGGTTTGACATTGAGTGCGGTGGAAGTGATCCGATCAACCCTTGAGAGCCTGAAAGTTCTAAATCTCAAGAGTGGATTGATGCCATGAATGAAGAGATCAAGTCCATGAAGGACAGCCAGCGTTTAGGATCTTGTCCCATTACTGAAGGTATGAAACCCATTAAGTTTGCAAATGGATATTTAAAACCAAGAGTTCGAAGGTGGCGTGGAGAGATCTGGCTGATGCTTTGTCGCTAAAGGTTATGCAAAGAAGGCATTGATTATAAAGAGATTTTCTCTCGGTTTCATCGAAATACTCTTTTAGGACAATAATGGCACTTGTGGCGCACTTTGACATGAGGCTTCATGTGAGATGGATATTAAAAACTTGCATTTCTCATTAGTGACATTGATGAAACAATCTATATGGTGCAACGAAAATTTTGTGTCGGGAGATCTGAGGATAGTTTCAAGTTAAAGAAATCTATCTATGGGCTTAAGCAAGCCCTACCGTCAATGTGCATTACAAGTTTCATCAAGTTATCATTTCATGGTTTGAGATGAATATGGTTGATATTTGTATACCATAAGTTCGGTGGGAGTAGCATATTTACTTGGTTTTATATATTTGATGACATATTGTTTGCCACCAACGATACAGGCATGCTACGCTGAAACCAGAATTTATCAAAGAAATTTGAGATGAAGATCTTGGTGATGCTTCTTTTGTGTTAGGTATCTGAGGGCTGCAAGGATTCGATCTCGAGGGAATACTTGGTTTTTATCACAAAGAGCTATATTGAGAAAATTCTTAAAAGGTTTGGCATGCATGATTGCAAACTAGGTGACACCCCTGTGGCTAAGGGAGACAAATTTAGTCTCAGTCAATGCCCTAAGAATAATTTTGAGATTCAAGAGATGCAACAAATTCCTTATGCGTCAACAACAGGAAGTCTGATGTATGCTCAAGTATGTACGCGTCCGGATATTACGTACATTGTTGGCATGTTGGGTAGATATTTAAGCAATCCTGGAAAAGATCATTGGATAGCAGCCAAGCGTGTCATGAGGTACTTAAGAGAACAAAGACTACATGCTCGCTATCGAAGGATTAGATCGGTTAAAAGATCATTGGATATTCGACTCAGATTTTCTTTGGATGCGAGATAGCATGAAATCTACTTAGGGCTATATCTACTTACTTGCTTCCGGGGTATATATCTTGGAAGAGTGTTAAACAGTCTATTGTAGCTTCTTCCACCATGGCAGCTGAGTTTGTAGCTTGTTATGAGGCATCCAATCATGGAATATGGTTGCGAAATTTTGTCACGAGGCTGCGTATTATGGATGGAATTGAAAGACCACTTAAGTTATTTTGCGATGATAAATCGAGCGGTACTATATTCCAACAACAACAAAGAGTTCGAAGCCCAGAGTCAAAATTTATAGACATCAAATTCCTAGTTGTCAAGAAAGGGTTCGAGGTAGACTTATATCTCTGAGCACATTGGGACAAACTCCATGATTGTAGATCCAGCGAGCTAAGGGATTACCACCCAGGGTCTTTCGTGAGCACCTTTGCTTTCGTATGGGTGTGGTTTTCTCTTCGGGATGTGTCGTTTTAGTGGGAGTTGTATTTTAAATGCTTTTAGATACTTTTGTTATAGATATTATGGATTTTAAGGTTATTTACTACAATAAAGTATTCGGTTTTCATCCGCTGATTTTTATGGTTTTGCGATCTCACTAAGGTTTAGGAGGACCCCGGTTGGAAATAGGCATATTGAGATCACATTGCATGAAATTTCTATGCTACACATCAGCTTGATCTTTATGCATTAGTTATTGATATATGTGATCATTGATGGGTCTGATTCTGAAATAAGTAACAACGATCGCTTTGGTTCTATATTGGTGTGGTTAATGAGACAAGATTGTTAAAATGTATATAAAGTTTTGATAGCAAAACTCATGAGCTCATAAAGTATAATTGGCGTTTATAAAGATTAATATAGCCCAGTGGGAGATTGTTGGAGTAAAATTGAATATGGGCTGATATATTAAATAAATGTGAATTATAGGCTATCAAATAAAGTTAGGCTATTAAAGAGTGATTAATTTAAGTTTTGGGGCCTTAAATTAATATATAAAGTGTGGGCGTCGATGTGTAGAACCAAGCGTAATTTTATTTTTATGATAGGTTAAAAATTATGAACAATTAATATTTATTCATATCTGAACACAATTGGTTATAAATAGAGTCGTGGTGCAGGATCGTCTGAGTTTTAACCGATTCCGGGTTTGTCAGAGAGAAATATTAGACAACAAATTAATGTAGATCTAAAAGATCATAAAACCTCAGATTCATATTTAGATACGGAAGATCGCCCAAGCGCCAATTCGTATTCGGATCTGGAAGATCGTAAAGTTTCGGACTAGTTGAATATCTCAATATTTTATTTATGGATTTAGGTACGTTCATCCAAATTACGTATTTTGATTCTTGATGATTCAATATGAATGTTCCTATTTGTGTGATGGTTTTCACATAATTTTCTTTAAATCTCTCAATCCATAACTAATACAAAAATTACAAGTGATGTCCTCTAAAGAATAAAAGAAATATAATGAGGCTTACATCATGATGACCCTAAAAAGGATCAATTAGAGAGTTGCTAAAAACATCCTCTTGCCATATAAAGGTAGAAAATGATAAGCAGGGAAAAAACCTATTGTATCGAGTAGGGCTTTTATTTTTTTATCAATGAATCAGATGAAGAGGTCCCACATTTGGGTTGAATTCGTTTTTTATTTAACTATTTATGAAATGGAAGATACAAAAATGGGGCTAATTTTTTAAAAAATCGTTTCCCAAAAATAAGTGAAAGAGAATTTTCAAATAATACGCCATTGTCAAATCAGTTGACAAAAGAGTATATGTAATTAACAACTATGAACAAATTAAAAGGTAATATCCTTTAAAAAATATAAAGAAATAGAATGATCATTTACCATGAGGACCCCAAAAGAGGTTAATTAGCAAATAGCTTTAACCATTTCACTTGCTTAGAAGATTATTAATTACACAAGTGGAGAAAAAAAAAGTAGGGCAATGGGGATAATTTTTTTTATATTTTATTTTAGGAGCATTGCCAGATAAATAAGTAAAATCGACATAATTCTTTAGTCTTTTTGGCCTTTTGACTCAATCGAATTTAATTTTTCCCAAGAGGCACTTACCCTCACTAGGTGTATGTTGGTTCCATTATGACTAATTTAATAATCAACTCATCTCAAAAGAAAAGAAAATTCTCATCTCACACTCATAACAAAATCCCATGAATGTTTGTAAGCTAACTAAGTTGGAAAAGAATAAAGAAATCAGAGTTGTGGTTACGTTGAAGAGTAATAAAAATTGGAAGAATGAAGGCAACAAGAGAACTCATGAGTATAAGGAAAAATTTAATTGTGGGCTACTTAAGAATTCTACCTAAAAGAAAACGAAAGAAAATAAAAAATAACAATAAAGAGAAAAAATATCAGAAGAAGAAAAGAAGACTAAACTCTATAATCCTCTTTCCGTTAATTCTCATAACAAAATCCCAAGGATGCCTTTAAGATAACTAAGTTGGAAAAGAACAAAGAAATCGAAGTTGTGATTACCTTGAGGAGTAGTAGTAAGAAACTAGAGGAATGAAGGCCAAAAAAGGAAGAATGAAAATTCATAGTATAAGGAAAATTTAATTGTGGGCTGCTCAAAAAATCTACCTAAAAAGAAAATGAAAAAATTAAAAAGAAAGATATTAAGAAGAAAAGAAGACTAAACTCTATAAATCTTTCCATTCTCTAAAGAACTAGAAACATCCAATAAGCATCAAATTTTATGAACAATTTGTTGGAGTAAAATCAAATATATGAGCTGATATATTAAATAAATGTGAATTATAGGCTATCAAATAAAGTTAGGCTAATTAAAGTGATTAATTTGATTTTAGAGACACCAATTAATATATTATAAAGTGTGGGCATTAATGTGTAGAGACAAAAGTAATTTCTATTTTTATGATGAGTTAAAATAGAAATTACGAACAGTTGTGACTATTCATATACAAACATGATTGTTTATAAATAGAGGTACATGATAAATAAAAAAAACATTAAGGTAATGTCAACTGACTGTTTAAGTTGGTCATTTAAATATAAATATGTTATCATTACAATGTATTTACGAAAATTTACATTTACATTCAAATATAGGTGTTTAAATATATATATTTTCAGATAAGTTAATTAACACAATATGTCACCAAAGTGACTACTTTTTGTGAAAATTAATTTTATCTCAAAATATAACAGGATGTGCATGTAACTTATGTGAATATTAATCATTGAAAAGAAAATTAATATTTATGAATTGCATGTACATGTGATAATAAGCAGCGTGATAATTATTTGGTTTACATATGAATAATAAATTGGCTGAAGGAAGATTTATTATTAGTATGTTCTTATTATCGATGTTGATTACTACACCCAAGATATCACTTACAAGTTAATATTTTTATCCAAAGATAAAATATTAATAGAGTGTCAAATATCTAGAGAGGGGTTTTACCTTTATTTGAATTTATTTTTTTGGTTTGAGTCTTATGTGAGTTTGTTTTGCTTTATTTATTGTTCTACAGTTCGAAGCTACTAGTTCTACTTCTAACATTAATGCCAACATTAATTCTATTCCTATCCTAAATAGCACGAACTTCAAGACATGTAAGGAACCTCCAAATAGTTCTCGGTGTCATGGATTTGGACCTTGCGTTAAGGGTTTCTTCTCTTGCACGTCTTACTGTTGAAAGTTCCTCTTATAAAAAGAGGGGTATTGAAAGGTGGGAGAAGTCAAATCACATGTGTTTGATGATAAATAGGGGTCATGGTCCCTAAATCACACTATGATTTTCAATTCTTCTGATTCCCATTGTCAGAGAGAAATGTTGGACAGAAAACTAGTGTAGATCTGGAAGATCATAAAGTCTCGAACTGGTCAAATATTTCAATATTTTGTTATAGTTCGAGATGCCTTCCGTAAATCCAGTATTTTTATTTTTGATGATTCAATATGAATGTTCCTGTTTGTGTGATGATTTTCACATAATGATTTTTAATCTCACCTGATCTCTTACAAAATATGATAAAGTAAGTTATCATTTACATGAAGTTTTGATACATTTATTAAAACGGGAAAATTTAAAATTTTTTTACAAAAAATGGCAAGAATAGTAAAATTGCTGGAATGGCTCTGGGAAGCCTAGAAAATTCTCTAGATCTTGGATGGCGAAACGGATTATGCCGTTGGATTTGTCTCGCGAAATCTAGTAACCCAGAAAATTTTCGTCGAATTCTAAGACAATCGTAATTTTTACGATTTTCCAGGTGGTGGATTAGCCCGGTGGCTCGGGGGCGAGATTTTTATGAAAATCTCGAAGTCTAAATTACTTGAGCTAAGTTCATTTTAAAATAAATTGAATTGAAAAGAAATGCAGAATCGTTTGAGACAAAATGAACGGGGCCAAAGTGGACACGTGGCACGGCGTGGGCCACTTAACAAACTTAAGTTAATTGGAATAAAATGAGGGCAAAATGGGAAAAATCCCATTTCTTCTCGATCTTTCACGCGCAGGAGAGGGAGAAGAGAGGGTGTAGAGAGAGAAGCTCTGACTTCTCTCTAAGATCTACGGAGCTCGGGAGGTCGTCTTGCGTCGGGCCAAGACTTAAGTCAGGTGCTCGTTGAGGCGACATGGACACCAAAATCAAGAGTTTTCGTCGGAGATACGAGCGGAAAGTTCAGGAGGCCGTGGGTTTCAAGCTTTCGGGTCTTCAAAAAGCTTCGTCTTCACTCTAAGAGGTAGGGAACTTTCCTACTCGGGTTTATTTTTCATATAGGAGTCGTTTTGTCTTGGTTAAGCCCTAAGGGCTGTTTGGATGGTGCTCTCGAGCACCAAAAGGAAGGAAAAAAAAACTGATTTTTTTTTCTAGTTCTTTGCTATGATGACCAGTTTTTTAGGTTATTTTGAAGTTGATTTTGGACTTAGTTTTGGACGGGTTTTGTGCCATGTTTATGGCCCATTTGGGGTCTCAATTAGGGCGGGTTTGTCGTCGGTTGAAAGGGTTGTTTCCGAGATGAGTTTGGGTAAAAAAACTGCATGTACGGGAACTTCAAAGGTGCCTCGAGCACACAATTGCATAGGTTCCATGCTGCTGCGTAGGTCACAACTTGGTATTAAAGCATAGGTATACAAAAACCTATGGCTCGTTGGGCACGAGTTTAGATCATGCATTTATTGTGCATTCTGATGAAATTATTACGTGCTATATATTGCATGATGCGTGTTACATATTGTGTGAATTATATACATAGTAGGATGTATATAGAAAAATGTTGAACACTAGGGTGGGAAAATAACCCTAGGGGTTCTAGAAATAAATGAACATGATAGTTCGGGAACTAATAATTGCTAGTGTTTGGCATTATGCATTGCTAGGGAAGTGAGGAAAATGAAATCTAAATTTTGTTATTGACTTGTGTAGATGGCAAGTCGAGGAAGAGGATGTAGAGGTCGTGGGCGAGGCATTGGCCAACCACCACATGATTTCTACCCACAGGCCTTCATATAGGCTATGGAAGCTGCAGTCACCACCCTTGCACAGGCTGGCACATTTGGGGATCAGGGAGGGACGAGTAACCTCCAAAGGTTCAAAACTCATCATCCTCCAACGTTCATGGGAGGAGGGGACCCGATGGTAGTTGACATAGGTTCCATCAGATTGAAAAAGTATTGGAGGCCATGGAGACCACCTCCGACGTGACGAAGATAAGACTAGCTGCATTCTAGCTAGAGGGCGAATCAAGTATGGTGGGATTGGGTTAAAACCTCCAGGAATTGGGAGGCAATGGCATGGGGAGAGTTACGAGAGCTCTTCGCCCAGGAAAATTTTCTTGACATGCGCTGGGTATGAGGCACAGGGAGTTCAGGCTCGCAACGAAAGATGACGATGCTAGAGTACGTGGCTAGGTTCACAGAGCTAGCCCGTTTTGTTGATGACTACGTATTACTGGATACGCGAAATTCAGAAATTTAGGATCGGTTAGATTTGTCCGTCGAGCGGGTGTAAGGATTCCTCACCACGGGATATGGACTCACATGGTTAGGGCTGGCTATGGCCATAGAGAGAGAGATTGAAGACGCACTGAGCAACCGGGATGCAGGTGCTAGTGGGAAAAGGAAGGAGAGTCAGTCTTTTTCTAGCTCGGGAGAGAGGGACTTACGTTTCGCCCGGGACCTCGAGGCGAGGACCCAGAAAGCTTCTCGGGGTCGAGGCAAGGGATGGATCGTCACAAGGTGGAGGACATTTCAGGGCTCCTGGTCAGCCAAGACAAGGGAGGTGTTACCATTGCCAATATCCTGGACAGATGAGACGGGATTGCCCACATAAAGGCAGAGATCCCAAGGTTATGGGACACCTCGGTCTCGATTATTAGTGGAACATACGCAGACACGGCTTGTCTCTCCTTACCCCAACACGGACCAAAGAAACTAGTATCAGTCCCAGGGTGCGGCAAAGACACCGGTTGTTTCACAGACAAGCCAGAGAGGCCAGGGCATGGGCCGAGGTTGGGTATATGACTCACAGGTTGGGACTTCAAGGACCCAAGGGCGTGTTTACGCCATTACACCTTAGACTGAGCTTACAAATCAATCGGATATGTAAGGTATGTTTCTACTCTCGCTCCTAGGGGCAAGAGTATTGTTTGATTCTGGCATGTTATTAGTAATTTGGTACTTAGATGATTGTTGCACATGCATTGTGATTTGATGTGTATGTGAATTTCGGGACGAAATTCCTTTAAGGAGGGGAGAATGTAAAACCAAGGGAAAATTTAAAATTTTCTGAAAAATGGCAAGAATGGTAAAATTGCTAGAATGGCTCAGGGAAGCCTAGAAAATTATCTAAATCTCGGATGACAAAACGGATTGCGTTGTTGGATTTGTCTTGCAAAATCTAGTGACCCAAAAATTTCGTCGGATTACGAGACGGTTAGATTTCGATTTTCAGTGGTGAGCTAGTGACTACAGGGGCGAGTTTTTTTATGAAAATCTTGGAAGTCAGGAAATGACTTAAGCAAGTTGTTTAAAATAAATTATTTGAAAAGAAATGAAATAGTTTCGGAGACGAGAAAGCGAACCGGAATGGAGTGGACACATGGGCATGACGTGGGCCACTTAACAAACTTAAGTTAATTGGAATAAAATGAGGGCAAAATGGGAAAAGCCCATTTCTTCTTGGTCTTTCACGCACAGGAATGGGAGAAGAGAGGGTGTAGAGAGAGAAGCTCTGACTTCTCTCTAAGATCTATGGAGCTCAGGTGATCGTCTTGCATTTGGCCAAGACTTAAAGTCGGAGTACTCATCGAGGGCAACGCGTGGACACCAAAATTAGGAGTTTTTGTCGGAGATACAAGCGAAAAGTTTGGGAGGCGAGTAGGTTTCAAGCCAAGTTCAGTAGAAAGCCGTCTTCGCTCGAGAGGTAGGGAACCTTCTATACTGGGTTTTATTTTCCATCTAGGAGTCGTTTTGGTCTTGGTTGAGCCTTAGGGGCTGTTTGGATGGTGTTCTTGAGCACCAAAAGGAAGGAAAAAAAAAAACATATTTTTTTTTCTGGTTCTTCACTATGATGACCAGTTTTCGGGGTTATTTTGAAGTTGATTTTAGGCTTAGTTTGGGACGGGTTTTGTGCCATGTTTACTTAATGTTAGGGTCTCGATTGGGGTGGAGTTTGTCGCCGTTTAGAAGGGTTTTTCTGAGATGAGTTTAGGTCAAATTGCATGTCAGGCTCGAAGGTGCCTTGGGCACCTGGATTGCATAGGTTCCATCTTTGCTGCGTAGGTCCCTTTGTTCGTATGAAGCCTCCAACTTTGGAGCGGCCTAAAATCCGAACTTAAGTTCTTCGCGATTCTTGGACTCTATGGAAAGATCTTTGAGTTTAGAATCCATCCATATATATCTTAATACAATTTGAGCTCATATTATGTTCGAAAATGGTGAAATACAGTAGCCTCTGCTGTTGTAAGTGCTGCAATGTTGCTGATTTTCTTCATGGTTTGCAACTCCCATAACTCCTTTGTTAGGACTCCAAATTTGGTGTTCTTGGACTCTATGGAAAGCTCCTTGAGTCTAGAATCTGGCCATATGCCTGTGAATAGAATTTGGTGTCACTTATGTTTTAAAATTTTGATTGTAGCACCAAGTATGCAAATTGCTTGGTTATGATAATATGTGGGGTCTAATACATTGAAATTGGCGTATGTTGTTTGGTAATTATATGCATATTGATATAATTATCCATGAGGCTTAGGGAAATTCATGAGTTTGTGTATGATTGAGGCCATTACATGGCTTGGTTGTAGGCTATTTGTGGACATAGTGTCACAATTAGATTTAGAGGATAAAGTAAGTCATTACCCAATTGATGATGACTTGTAGATGTCAATGTATATGTGTTAGGTATGTTGGCATGAATTGTATGATTTAAATTGGAATTTATTTGTTCAATGTTATAAATGTCCAATTGATGCATGGGTTAATATGCATGAGTAGGCATATGTGCATATAGCACTCATTATATATGTAGCATGGTATGAGTAGGCAATGACACATTTGCATTGCATTTCATATTCACGGGGACATCACGTAAAACGGGGTGGGTGTGCATGGTTGTTGTCTTTCACCATTATTGGTGAGCGAATTTAGTGGACCCGATACATTAGGCGGCGTCGATAGAGCTCCACGGTTTTCATGGTTATAAATCAACACTGTGTATGGTGTTGATGGTGCGGGCTCGATCTAGGGACAATGTCCTAAAGAGTCAAGCGGTTTCGGAGATTGTCCAATGCTTTTGTTTTAAGGCGGTTTCGGAGATTGTCCAATGCTTTTGTTTTAAAGCGGTTTCGGAGATTGTCCAATGTTTTTGTTTTAAAGCAGTTTCGGAGAGCTTTTGTTTTAAAGCGATTTCGGAGATTGTCCAATGTTTTTTATTTATGAAACAAAAAGCTTTTGTTTTGGATAAAGGACCATTGGTTGAAATATCAATGGTGAGTTTCTCATTATGGGCATAAGCATGTGTGAGGGAGTCAGGTTAGGACTCAAGTTTAAGAGGGAGTCGGTAAGGGCTCGGTACATGGGACATGTTGAGTCGCATCTCATTCATGACATGTAGGCTTCGTTACAGGATGACATCTTCACGGAGGGAGTGTTTATTTGTTGCACGACCATTGCATATGCACTTAGGTGGGGAGTAGTCCTTATAGGATTTTACTTTCTTTGGGCATTGCTCACTTGAGTAAAGTGGGACCTCCTTTTTCGAATTAGGGAATGAGGGAGGCAAGCGCTCACTAGAGGGATATTGAGGAAGAAAATAGGATTGTGGCTTTGATTTATATTTTGTAAAACATGTATTAGAATGCTTAATTTTGATATATGTTTTGTATAAGAGTGATGTAATTTAAACTCTTATGGATTATGGTTTTATAATCATGTGCTTATATGTTTGAGTATGGATAATGGGTCATACATGTCCATTTTTACTTATATGTGGACCTGATGAAGTCATTGTATATTTATTGAGTCATGTTGTCATGTAATTACGCAAGTTGTATTTTGGGTAGAGCTCCCTGTACAAAGGAGACTCTGCCCGATTTTCGTTAAATCTTAGGTCCCGGAAAAAGGGGACTTAATGGTGTGGTGTCGAGTTACCCGACATCCATTAATCTTCCGCGAGTTAACGGGTTGTCAACGGACCCTCGGGATTTGGGTTGTCACAATTTATGTATAATGAAAAAGAATGAAATTAAGAAAATATTTCATACTAAATAAGTTAATGCAATAATTAGAAACAAAATCATGGCGAAATATATGAGACTCTTTCATATATTGGTTGCTCAACCATTTCAAAGTGAATAAAAGAATTTGTGTTGAAGAGAGCTTTTCTTAGTTCAAGGGTAGAATTCTCTACCTTACTCTATTTTATAAGCATCTAGGATAAAAGAGATTTTGAGGCTACTATAATTACATTCTTCTAAGTTGATTCAGCAATCATAGTATCAAGAGGGTAGGAAAAGATGTGTTAAGGTAATTGGATTGACTTTATAGTTTTATATACTTGGTTGTTGATCTATGAAGTAAATCCAATACCTATCATCTTAGGAAGATTTTTTATGCTGCAACCACACACCCCTAATTAATTCTCAAAGTGAAGTGATGCGACTATCATTTAGAAACTTGACTTTCTATTTGAACGTATTCAATCTGTATAATTGTTAATTGTAGTCATTTTAGGATAGAGTATCTTACAATCATATGTGTGTTGGAGAATGAATGGTAAAGATAAAATAAAATTCAGAATCAGAATAAAATTGGGGATCCAAATTAAATTCAAGGTTAAAACCAGACTAGTATTAGAATCTAGTGATGGAATAAACATATAAATTGAAGTCCCTCACCTCATTCTATGTATCTCAAAAATCTCAACACAAATGGAAGATGACAATAATATAACTCTTTCAAAGAAAGTTAGGCTTTGAAGATCAGAATATTCTCTCAGGTGTCCTAGGTGTAATTGGGATTTGGGTTGAGGCGAATGGTTGTTTAAAAATAATTACCTTTTTCTCCCTATAACGAAGATCTGCAGTAACCAGCCACATGTGTAGAATTAGTCCTTTTTTGGGGTGCATGATGTAATATTTCAGGTGTTCTTTTAGTTGATATTCCTTTATTCACCTTACTATTGTTTCTATATTCCACTTACAGGTTTCATGAATATGGTGTGAATTAGGATTGTTTTAACAACCCTAACAATAATGAACCACTAGATTATGAGGAAATTGGAAGGGAAGAAGCTCATGATTAATAAATACTTCTGTGGAAAAGCTCATTGGTACAAATTGGAGGAGCTCTTCTAAACTTTTTCAAAGAGAAAAGATCAAGATGTAACCATGCATGAAAGGTAAATTTGTGAGAAGAATGCATCATAAGAAAAATCAAATAAAAACAAAGGAAATATGCCAAATTTACTTCTACCCAAGAAGTAAAAGAAATCATTTTTGCAAGTGCTTGAGGTCATGGCTAGGGTAATATGTTGAGTAAAGGTTATTTTAGCGTCCTCCCTTTGTAATGTTAATAGTTGAGATGATTCTCCCCGTTCTTATGTAAGAACGTTCATTTTCTTGATTCAAAGACCTCATCATTATCTACACCCTCTATCCTCTAATAGTTGAATAAAAACTTTCAAGATTATAATAACCACATCTACCAAGATAAAGTAGTTGTACAGGTACAAGACAACAACTCCTTCATATTAATCAACTTTTAATTTTTATAATGTGAAGAATTTTTTAAGTGTTAAAATATAGTCCTTGTTTAAAGGCAATTCTCTGAGTAGCTTGTTGTGATAATTGACTTGCAAACAATGTAGTGTTAATACAATGAACATAACCCCTACTTCTTCATAGAGAAAAACGCTTGTATTATGTGACAAATACAATGCACAACTCAAAAAACAAATTAATACAGAAATTTCCTAGAAAAAGTCTCGACCTACGTTAATGCAAGACTTTAGAGGTTTGATGCAAAAGATCGACTCTTCGAGAAGGCCATTCCCTTGTTTTAAAGTCATAAGGTGATGAATATGCAATAAATAGCAATCATCCCATCCCATATATCGTTGTAAACGTGAACCTTAAGTAAGATACGATTTAATACACCTTTTGTTGCAAGGTTCCTCTCTTTCTCGAATCCACTTAATTACCTTTAAATATACATTTCTAGCTTTCTCTTGATGAGAGTCTAACATATCAACATTAATGGATTAACCTTATCTTGGTAGCAGAGTTGAATTTGCTTGTTGTGAATCCATTGGAGGAAGTTGTATAAAAATAGTGCAATGTGTGGGAGATTGTTATCCCTTCAACCATGCTATTGATTCTTTTCTCTCAAGGGCCATTATTTAATTCATCTGTATCAAAGTCTTATCCAAGGATAGCAACGGGATAGCTTTTTTCAAAATTTCACCATGCCCCACCTATAATAGGACGGGTTTGGGATTAATGTGACGAGGTTTCACTGATTTGGGGCGGGTTCATGTATTGTTTAGCTTTGATCATATAAAAAATTAATTTAAAATTATTTCATTTTTTTTAATTTTTTTATATTTCAATATATGATAATAATAATAATAATAATACATTTTTTTAATAAAATAAAATAATAAAAACCTATAATATATTATTTATTTATAATATATAATAATTTTAATATAAAAAAAGATAAAAGTTAAATGGGGCCGGTAGAGTAAGTTTTCATTCCTGTTATACCCATTCCAACGCGCCTCATCCCGTTTAATATTTTAAGTGAGAAGGGATGAGAAATAATTTAAATTAATTGGTGAGGAATGGCATGAGGCCTCCCCTTCCCGAAGTCACCTCATTACAGAGCACGGTGGAATAGAGAATTAACCCTAATATGTTGATATGACAAAAATACTTTAATAGAAAGGTCGATACCACGGGGCAAGCCCCTGCATCCCCTTATGGGATCAATTGTCGGCTACGGGGTTGGGCCTCGTTACCACAACAAATCCCTATTTTTTTTTCAACTTTTTATTTTCACAAAAGTTGCATTGCGTTCTTTTGAATCGGACATAAGCTCAAAACCAAATTCGAGTCACAAATCAACATTAATTAATATAGGATATTTATAATCAAAATAATTACTACAGTACTAATAATAATTATTTGTGGTAAAATAATTAAGGAGTGATATTGAATGAAAAATCTAACCATGTAAAGCATATTTGCACATTTATTGTAAGCATTCTGTAGCTCTTCTAAACCTTTAAAGAGCTCTATAAGAAGATTCAAAGATTTGAAACCTAAGTTTGAAGTTTCAAAATTTTCAAAAATGAGTTTTAAGTGCGTTTGTTCAAAATTAAGTTAAAATCTTTTACATTCATGCTCTTGGTCAATGTTATTCAAAAAATTTCAAATCCCGTGTAGAACATTCAAAGTCTTTTGTTGATGTTGTTCGAGTTAGGCAAATATTAGGTTTATCACGTTGACATTGTGTTTCTTCACGACCATAATCAACAATTTTAAAGATATAAATCATAAAATAACATGCAGATTATGCTCACATTTTTCAAATTAATATATAATATTTAATTTGTTTATATCATTTGAAAAAATGGAATGTTCACAAATTTCCTAAACTAGTCGGAATTTAGTGGCTGAGCTAGGATTCAATATTGGGAGATCTTAAGTAACCATATATGAAAACATAGCTCAGAGTTTTCAGGTACTTGTTGGGTTTGGACCTTAACAACAAAGGGGATTTCCCTAAGCCTATGTTGGATAAACGAGATTGAAAAGTTCATCAAATAAAGAATAAGTGAACATTAAAATAACATAGATGTATCACCCACTTCACACTTCTTTCTTTCAATTTATTACGTAAAAGTGATTATTCGTAGATTTGAGTTTTATCTTATTTTTGTGATTTTCCGTCGTTTTGTTCCGCGGCGATTGGGTTTCATCGTAGATCTTTCTTCGCGAACGTAATGGGACGTTGAGTTCGTTGACGGGATGAAACCGATGGATAAAATGTGTTATCGTTAATGGATGTTCCGTTCGTTCTGGGTGATCAATCTTGGTAATAGTATTAAAATGCGGGCGATTGTGTCTGGTGTTGTGTGATTAGTTGTCTTATGTTGCGATTGAGTATTATAGTTGATCAATAAAATGTTGTTCTTTATTACCATCTGAACAACAGTGGTAGATAATCTTCCGATGCCGAACAATCGCAGTCAACGGAATGGATTGGTGTTTGCGAGTGATTAAACTGAACGTATTGCCATCTTCGTCATTATTGGTATGTTGTGAAGGTGATTATCGCATCGTATTTCTTTCAGATAAACATAGATCATCTTCAGTGGAATTGGAAGAAGTATGAAATAAAATCTGTTAACATTTTATTAACTTGTCATGTTTAATAGATCAATATATTCTTTGATGGTGGGTTAAAATTGTTATATTTATTTGATTTATAGTTTTCATTATCTGTATTATTGGTTTATAAATCGATGATGTCGAATGAACTCTTATTGATTTATGACAGGTGTCTTATGTTCTTCTGTTTGGATGTAGTGAATTAACAGATCGTGTAAGATCTTTATGTTGCCGAAATCCCATATGTGTTGGGTTCAACTGGCGGCGTAGTAACCATCTGTTGTTTAAGATCAGGTTTGTGAATGACGAGTCGTGTGTGAAGGTCAAATAATAATAAAGTTCGTATGGACTTTCAAGATTATAAGGTGACTCGAATCGAGAACTTTTAAGCCATTTCGATCTGTGTTAAATCCAGCTCTCAGACGAAGCGGTGTGGTTATTGGTTGATAACATGAATATTATATGACATTGATGGCATTGTTTGACTCAATCGGTGTGGAATTTTGTATGCCGATTCTTTTTTGAGAGAAAGGTAAATGGAACGAAGAATAAATAAAATAAAATGGATTCGTGATCAGTGTTGTTTTTTTGTTAATATTTTTGTTTAGCATTTCATCTTAATTTATCAGAAAGACAAAAATCAATGTAGTATTGAATAATTTTGAGTATTATTCTAATACTTTATTTATCTTCATTTTTATTTAATAATATGGATGTAAAAAAAATTCATTAAAAATATTTAATGCTTTTCATTGGAGACAAATAGATCATTGGGATCATTTGAATGAAGTGTAGATAAATAAGAAAATGAAGGAAAAATTGGAAGGAAATTGGAAGAAAATAAAATGGTTTTATTAATAATGAATGCTGTATTATTGACAGTTGTTTGTTTGTTTCTCTTTGTTAACTGTAGTAGGATATGAAAAATTAAAATGTTTTAAAGTGGGATTGATTGTTTCTTATATTCTCTTAATGTTTTCAGTTGATAAGTGAAGATGCTGTATATTTTTGTTCCTGTCTTTACGGTTCAAAAAGGAGCCAAACAGCTCCAAACTCATCCACCTGGGTGAACATTATTGATAGATTTGAGTTCTACTGAGCACCTCTGATAGCGTCTTTGAAGAGCCTGTCAGAGATCAACTTCCTGCATCATATTGGCTAAAACAGAATTCTAGCATCATCACGGCAGATACGGACCGAAGAGTCTTAACGTAACCTTATCAGTGGCACTCTCTCAAACTCTGCATGAGAAGGGAAGAAGAAGGGAGGAAACGAGAACATTTATGGAAACATTCATTAACTGTATTTATTAACATATCATGGGATCTTATTTGATTCATAGATATTGATCAACTCAGATGATATTATTATTTCTTTGATGATAATCCAGATAAACCGGTTGAATCATTATGTAGTTACTCATGAATTAATAATTCATGGATGTTATTATAAACAATCATGTCATCTGACGACTCTTAGTTTGGCGATGAAATGAAATCTTGAATGTGATGCCTAATCGGCGGAAGAAATGAAACAACGGATGACGTGCGTTGTGCTGGGCGATAATCGGTGCTGTCAAACTCGTTACAAATAATAACATCTCCGTTGATTAATAATAAAGTTGGGCGCGTACATATAGAATATTTCAAATATTATAACGTTGGCGCCTCTCTCCTCAATTTCCTTCCTCCGAAGTCGACAAACGCATTGTCATTGTTATAACCTGTGCGAATATCTTTCGACGGCCTTTAACGCGTTCTTATTATCGGATCTTGATATTTCGTTGAAATGGTATTTGGTTCGAAATGGGTTTATTGTTTAAAGTGGATCATCGACGTAGACTATCTTGTTGTTTTGGGCGAAGCTGGAAGCTTAGTTGATCGTTGAAATGGTTTCCAGATTACTTCAATGTATGAATGGTTTTATTCTTTTGACATCAGTTGCAGCATTGTCATATTCAGGCAGTGGGAGAGATGATAAGTCATTGGAAGGTATATTTGTAAGGTAGTAGTATGGATGTGAGAGGCTCAAATGACATATATAAACTCAACGATGTTGACGGCATATTCGTTTGATCTGATCGTTATCTTGACGGGACGTAAATCTTGATGCATTTCCATGAAGCATAATTGGCTTATTCCAGTTCGGAATGGCCATTTCTTTCTGTAAATCTCTTGGTATATCAATCAAGACCGGACCAGGCCGCCCTGAAGTTGCAATTACAAAGGCTTCTTTTACTATGAAAGGAATTTCTTCAACATCAAGAACCAAATAGTTAAACTTCGTGATCGGTCTAGTTGCATATATCCCAGTAAGTGGAACTTCTTGGAAAGCGTCTGTCCCCATCAATCGACGAGGGACCTGCCCGGTAATGGCTACGATTGGTATGCTATCGAAGTTTGCATCCGCAATGCCGCTGATGATATTGGTGGCGCCGGGACCGGAGGAGGTGAGGCAGACCCCTGGGCGACCGGAAGCCCGAGCATAGCCGTCTGCAGCGAAGATGCCGCCTTGCTCATGTCTAGGCAGCACGTTCCGGATAATGGAGGAGCGAGCTAGGGCTTCGTGAATCTCCATGGAGGCTCCTCCCGGGTACCCGAAAACATGACTCACCCCTTCACGTTCCAGCGCTTCCACAAGGATGTCACTGCCCTTCCTCGGCTCATCGGCAGCGAACCGGGAAATAAAGGTTTTGGCGCCGCCCGGGTAGGGTTCGAGAATGACATTGAGGCGGCGGTGGGAGAGACAGGTTCTGATGGTAGGTTTCCGGTAAGGATTGGTGTTGGGAATGGAGAATAGTGTTGGTAAGAGTTTGAAACTGACCATGTTTGCTGAATGCAGCTAGCACACTACTAAGTTCAGTTGAGCTTGCACTTTTGTGGCCTGGAAGATTTGGTTTTATATCAAACTTTGATTGCAAAAAACTAGGTTGAATCTTCCTCGTCGGGCATGTTTTTTGTTTTTTGTTTTTTTCATACATCACTTGGAAGTCATGTTTTCACATGGCAACACTTGGAAGGAAATACAGAAATCAGAAAAAATGTTATTTAATGTCCATGAAATGACTAGTAGACCAACAATATATTCAGTAGTGTAAACACTAACATTTATGATATTCTAACGTTCTTATCTTTATGACTTCCTTTGCAAATAATCTTCAATTCGGTTGTCATATGATTACAGTTCTCAGAAAACTTGTCCTCTTTAAATATTCTATTATTGTGAAACTTTCATTTTTAGGATATTGTTTGAAATGATTACTTAGATATCAAACCGTATTCCTACGACAAATAAGTGTCCTTTTGGTTGTATTTTAGGTACAAATTTTGACAACTTAACCATAGCTTTTAAGAGAATCTCGAATAGTAGAAAAAACCTAATAAAACCCTAACAAATTATATCCTTTATGGAAATGTCAAATTGATTCATAAATTTCTGATAAAAGTATTTGTTAAAGGCATGAATATCCATATTAAACCTAAATCCACCTGGGTTTGAGCACCAGGAAAATTGGTCGTTTAACGTGGTATGTAGCTGGTTGGTATTAGGAGTTTAGGTTTGAGCCACCTCTTTGCAAATTATTTTTCATTTGTTGATTTGAAAGTCTATTTGGTTTATTTGACTCTCCATGTGTTGGTATGGACTGCACATGAGGGAGGGTGTTAAAGACATGAATATTCATATTAAATAAAAATCATACAAGCTTAAACTTTTCGAAGAGTTGATTGTTTAACGGTATTCAATTATTAAAGTATTCAATGATAAATTTCTAACACAAGTATTCAATTAGTTGGGACTTGTTTAGTATTGAATTGGTACCAAGAAAACAAAAGTTGTTTGCTTGAAACGACTCATACTTCTTTTATGGAAATAAGAAAAAAATGATCTGAGGTCAGGAAATTTTCAAACAATTAGCTTAGTGAAATCCTATATTTCATGTTAGAAAATAATGGCAGATAAAACATGAACGAAAAAGATGAAATACCAAGATTTACGTAGAAAACCCAAATAAGGAAAAACCACGGGCAGAGGAGTTATAAATCCATTATATCAAAGAATGATACAAGGAGAAGAGAAGGGGAGAAGAAAAGTGTGGTTATAATGATATAATATTCTAATCTGAAAACCACAAAACACAATATATATAGTTTGTGTATAAAAGTCCTAGCCCATAAACATAAGGTGGCGTGAGGAGCAACATAACGCGCACTTGTCGCCGCAAGCCAGAAAGTTGGGCATGCGAAAAAGCGATTACTTGTCGCGGCAAGTGAGTGCTTGTTGCGACAAGTCAAAAGGTGAGCGAATTTTGATGTCTATTGGCTGTCGAAGCGGTATGCGCTGGCGATACAAGTCCGTTGTTCCCATGGACTACCTTTTCTTCCTTCATCTTTGGCTCAAATTAGTCACGACTTTTCTTAATCGCCACCTTGATGTGAATTCCACAAAGGGAACTAACATGGCAATCTTCGATAAACAACTGACCTCACACCAAAAGCTGCAAGGGTAAACTCAACAATGAGCACCAACCAAGTCCAGGCAATGGTCAAATTTCGTAACTAGAAGTGTCTTGACCATCATATCAGTAGGATTATCATGAGTGCTAACCTTACTAACAACAATGTCCTTTGTGACACCCCTATCGAAGTCGGGTTGTGCTTCGTCAACTACTTTGAAAACTTGTAAATATCGGGTTGTCAGATATCATACTCATTGTCGTATATTGAGACTCATTCACCGCATATTTAATTCACAAATATCACAAAATATATGATAGACTATTTTAACTTGATAGTCCTTTTTATCTGATAAAAGGTATACATGTTTTTGGTTCTGCTCGAATATAATAAAAAGTGAAAAACAAAACATATAATGCGTCAGACTCTCATCCCTCATGGGTCCATATCACGGTCGGGACACCTACAGGACTGTATGCACTGAAGGGGGTCCTGAAAAGGGAGTGGTAATCTACGATTACAAAATATTCTTTACAGGGTTACTTCCACTGAGGTGCGTGCAATGGCATTTGCCTGCATTCAAACAAAACATGTATGTCCCTACTAAAATGTCTACATGTTATGGATGAGAATGTGACTCACCCTTTCCCACATCCCGAGCCATTTTTGACTCCCTCACGCATGCATATGTCAAGTGTGAGAAAACACTGTTTTCAAAACAAAAGGTTTTTTTCTTGAAAACACATTGTCGGTATTCCAGATAAAATTCTTTGGACAACCCTCGAACCATCGTTGAACCCAATCCTCAGAAATTGAATTGTTTGGACATCTCAGGCGTGGCTATTGGACAACTTTCCAAAGCAATTCTTCAGACAACTTTCAGATATAATTTTCTTTGACAACCATCAGATTTTTATTCGTTTGTGGACATACTCCGATAATCAATTATGAGTCAACCCTCCGAAAAACATGTCATGCACTCACCTACAGTTTCTAAGATTGCCTCAGTGCATATGAAATGCAATATGTCATTTCACAACAATTCATATTAATATATTTAAGCATGCATATATTAACAAAATTCACACACAAACAACATGTTATTCATTTTTCCAACAATAACACACAAAATAGCCCAAATCTCGAACCCATAGAAAACAGGGCACCTCTTGGTCCCTTCACGGTTCATCACCGAATTATTGGGATACCAAAACACACCAAAAACTTCGAGACATCAGTCACGGGATCGAAACCAAACCTCGACACGATCCGGGAGGCGCGAAATAGTCTGAAAATCCTATCTGAGCCTGTCCTCAAACAATCCACAAAAATTCATTCGAGCTGTGCAAAAGCAGTCTGAAATTAAACTGATTGTCAGAAGCAGTCACAGAAAATTCTTAAAATTCCTACGCTTAGTCGAAATTGAAGCCCAAAATTTATAGCACTCCCACGGCCTCTAAGCCGTCATAGTTAAATGGCTGGGGTAGAAATAACACAAGTAGGAAAATTCCACACCTCATGGGTTTGATGAAACTCAAGATTTTCAGTACCTGCGTAGCCCTCGTTGCGTGGATCAACTTTACCTTAGCCGGCGGAACCTACGGTCGGAGCTTAGTAGATCTTAGAGAGAGAAGAGAAAGAAAAATAAAAATATCTCTCTCTCTCTTCACTTATTTAACTCTTCAGACCACCCTCCTTTTTGCTTTCATTTTTTTTTACTTTTATGTTTTATTTTTTTTATTTTTTTCTTTTCCTTATTTATTTATTTTATTTTTCCCATTATTTCTTCCACTTGACACTTGGCTCGATGTGAGTCATTCACCTGAAGTATATACCACATGTCATGCCATGTGTCACGTGCATCGAGATGTTTGGCTTGTGAAATTACGTATCTCGAATCACGGCGAAATTCAAGCGGGGTAACTAGATTTCGTGAGGCCGAATTCGCGGTGAAATCTGTTCCGATCATCACGAAATCTAGAAATCGATTTTAAGCAAAACTTACCGTTTTACCCTTTTGGTGGATTTTACGGGGTTTCACTCTCTTCCCCCTTAGCAAATTTCATCCGAAATTACCTGACCATACGATCACATGTGCATATGGAGCGTCATTAAATATCGATGACTTAAGCGTACTCACAGGCATACATGACCCAGGTCCACAATGAAGCGGAATCCACGAAGATCCTAACTCTTGCATCTATGACTAGCTGGTTGCTTGTCAAACCACACAGGATCCTTGCCTGCGAAATCTCGCTCATATGTCGAGTACAGTAGTGGAAACATGTCACATCTGCTAGGCTGGAAGCCACTAGTCGACCTTGGCCACCTGCGGCAGGGCCTCGTCCACCTGAGACACTTTCGAGGCGACCAGTATTTCTACTCTTTCGAGTAGAAGGTTGATCCTCCCTCTTCTACTAGTCCCCATAGCTCGGATACCTGGGTGCGTCACTCTATCTCTCTACGTAGTCGGGCGCGGAGCCATGGAGTCGTATTCTGTGGCGGAGTCCACAAATCTTGCCCAGAATGGACGACTTCAACCCGTTCTCAAATCTCTCACCTTGGCCGCTATCACGGCAGCGGTAGTCATCAAAAAAAAGCGTGCTTCTTTCATTAAACTTAGCCATGAAGTCCATCACTGTCATCGTTCTCAGCTCTAGGAACTCATGGGCCTTTGCATGTCTAGCAGTCGCCGGAAAATACTTGCCCATGAAGAGCTCATGGAACTGCATCCCAGTCATTGCTACATGTCGCCCAGAGATCTTGACGAGTCCGCACGCGAGACTCACCCTCTGCATTTGCGGAATCACGGCTAGCGATCTTGGTTGCATTGGAGGTAATCACCATAGCCTCGACACCTTCTCGATGCCAAGAAACGATGGTTTGCCACCATCAGAGATCCCTCACATAGCGTCGAGAAGGATGATGTGACTTAAACCTCTGGGGTTACTCGGACCTCCACGAATACATTCTGATAGCACGTGCGATGGCGATAATTTGCAATCCTCTGACTACAAAGGGCTTGGCGATCGAAAATAGGTGGTGTCGACTAGCACCTCGTGGGCGACCTCGGCGATCAAGATCCTCGACTTGTCATCTACATGTGGTGTGACAAACTTTATTTAATTTCCTTTCTAGTCTAACTAGTAACGCACATGCCAATTACTAATAGACTTAACAACCATGAACTAACCCGTTCATCACCTAAGTGGTGCTAATTGCCAACCACTCATTTTTATTTATTTCGATAAAATTCAAACACGATGCCTTGATCACACATGGAACACATATCAGAACCTGACATGGAAACACCATCAAATGCGATTAATTACAGCAGATCCTGAATCTAAGTGATGGTGTGCACAAACTGCGATACCAAGCTATGGCCCAGTATCAATTTCACCCTGATAGCCGTAGCTAGCCCATGTCCCACTCCAGTACTGGTAGAGTGTATACTGCTACGTGCTCACGTGCAGGCTGTGGCGCAACTGGAGACATCAGCATAGATAATCTTTCTTTGACGCTTATTTGATATTATCTGAGCATTTGGCGTACTCTGGTAATAATGTATGTTGGGTAAATCTTTGTGACATCATATCTGGGATAAGTTGACAACAAATGGTTTTCAGACTACCATAATCTCAGACAATCTGATATAATAATTGTCTATATATTGAGACCCATTCACGCATATTTAATTCTGAATCATCACAAATATAGATCAGACTTTATTTAACAACAGATCATTTAATGATCTTTGTATTGAAAAGATTATCGTGTTTTGAGTTCTCTTTCGAATATAATACGAGCCAACAAAACATAACAAGCGTCAAATAAATCCCTCGTGCAGTCCCCATATATCTGGAGTCAGGCGCTGCACGGACTGTCTGCGAAGGGTCCCACGATGCGGGGAGTAAGCGTCACCACGATCTGAAATATTCTGAGGGTTACTCGCTGGTCGCAGCGTCACGATGGCAGCCACGCATTAAAGAAAAACATCGTATCCTACTTTCGAATGTCTCGTGGTATGGATGAGAATGTGACTCACCGCTCCCCACGTCCGACCCTACGACTCCTCGCGTCATATGCGAAATTAATGAGAAAAGCAGTATTTAAGCGAGTTATTTTCTTGAAAACACATTATTCGATTTTCGATAAAATTCTTTTTGACAACCCTCCGAACAAATACGTTGGACAATTTTCTAAGGTGAATTGTTGGACATCCTCCAACGTGAAATGTTTGACAACTTTCCAAAGCAATTCTTCGAACAACTTTCAGATATAATTTTCTTTGACAACCATCAGATTTTTATTCGTTTGTGGACATACTCTGATAATCAATTGTAAGTCGACCAGAAAAACATGTCATGCGCTCCACACTACGAGTTCTAGGGTGCCCAGTGCATATGAAATGTAATATGCCATTCCTGACAATTCATGTTAATATATTTAAGCATGCATATATTAACAAAATTCCTACCACAACAACATGTTATTCATTTTCCATGATAACACGTAAATATTGAATCTCGGACCGCCAAGCAGGGCACTTCTTGGTCACCGCCGGTTCATCAGGGTATATTGGGATACCAAAACACACCCCTGAAAACCAGACATCAGTCCGGGATCAAAAACCAAACCTGACAAAGTTGAGAGCGCTGAAAATAGTCAGAAAATCTGTCGGACCCGTACGCAAACAATCAGAAAATTATTGTATGAAAACAATCCGAGAAATTAGGCTGTGCGTAAGCAGTCTTGAAAATTCCTCACACTCAGTCAAATTAGGGGCCCGAAATTTCTGACCTTTCCACGACCTCTAATCAATCCCGAAGCCATTAAATGGCCTTTAGGCTAGAAATGCCTAAGTAGGAAAATTCCCTGCCTTGTGGAGTTATGAAACTCGAATTTTGGTACCAGCGTGAAGCCTCGTTGCGTGGATCGACTTTGCCTTCTACTAAGCGAAAACCTATGGTTCGATTTCCGTAGATCTTAGAGAGAAGCGAAGAGAAAAAAAATAAAAATATATTCTCTCTCTCTCTTCACGCGCTCTCGGTTCTCTTTTGCTTTCATTTTTTTTTTACTTTTATGTTTGTTTTTTTTTCCTTATTTATTTATTTTATTTTATTTTATTTTTCCCATTATTTCTTCCACTTGACGTTTGGCTGATAGCGGGTCATTCACCGCAAGTGCACCACATGTCGTACCCATGTGTCACCCGGAACGCTCGATATCTCAGCGTGAAATTTATTTCGGAATGCGGCGGTCGACGGGTAACTAGATTTAGCGAGAGCGAATTCAGCGATAAAATTAAATATCGTCATCAAAAAACATCTAGAAAATATCAGGTTTCAACCGAACACTATTTACCCTTTTAGAAAATTCGGATTTTACGGGGTTTCCACCGGTCACCACGGCGACCTGTAGGCAAGTGGTAATGAACATCGATAATGCTTTGTCCTCTCATGGAACATCTAATGCTTTTGTGAAAAATGGCACTTTGACTCCACAAGACTATGGTGGTTTGCAAATCATTACAAATCTCACCCCAACAAACCCTCTAAACCAAATAAAGCTTCCTTAAAACTCTATGTGTATATTGTCTCGATAATTAAATGACACAAGCTATAGTTTGCAAAGTAGCTTCAGCGATGGCGACCTTGATAGTAAGCACATACCCAGTAAAAGATCTTTTATCAAAATCTCCAACAATATCAGAATCAACGTACCCAATAACACCATCTCGCCCTCACGAAAATGCAAGCAGACATCGTCGGAACCACGCAGTACTGAAATATCCAGCGGGCCGCGCTGTGTTCTTTACCATTGTTCTCCATATACCTGCTAACAACACTAACTACATATGATAAATATGGATGAGAACAAATCATAGCATGCATGAGAGACCCCACTGCACTAGAATACAGAACTCGAGACATGGAATCAACATCATCTTCTAATTGTGGAGATAAAGCGGATGAAAGCTTGAAATGAGTTGCTAATGGTGTACTAACAGGCTTGGCATTCTTCATATTGAATCTATGAAGAACTTTCTCAATGTACCCTTTCTGACTTAGGTACAACTTGTTTGCATGTCTATCTTTGAGAATCTCCATCCTAAGAATCTTTTTTGCTGCTCCCAAATCTTTAATCTCAAACTCTCTGCTAAGTTGGCTTTGACCCTTCGAATCTCTTCTTTATCATTGGCTACAATCAACATGTCATCCGTGTAAGTAGATATCTGAATATTTCCCAAATCATCACATCTTCTAAAGTAGACACAACTATCATAAGTGCATCTCCTAAAGTTGTGGGAAATCATAAATGAGTCAAATCTCTTGTACTATTGCCTAGGAGATTGTTTCATACCATAAAGGGACTTTGTCAACAAACACGCATAGTCCTCTTTACCTGAAACCACAAAACCCTCAGGTTGCTGCATGTAGATATCATTCTCAAGCTCTCCATGTAAGAAAGTAGTTTTCACATCCAACTACTCAAACTCAAAATCATGCATCGCCATAATACTAAGCAAAGTTCGAATAAAACTATGCTTCTAGTGGAGAAAGAACACATATGTGAAATCGCGCTAGAATCCTACTTGTAACTAGGGTAGGTATGGTTTGGTTAGCGAAGCGTGGCACAAAATAAAAACAGTCGTCAATTTTGGTTTTGTTATTTATATAAACAAAAAATCTAACCATTAATATGATTAACCAAATATTTGGTTAACCATTTGTTCAGTTAACCATATATCGATTTTTGATTAAGTGATTTAAAAAAATAAAATTTCACTTCCCATAATCATGTATTAAAGTTCAAATTATAATAATAATTATAAATACAATAAAAAATGCAAAGAAAAGAATAGATACAATATATTCATTTACAGTATAGCACTTATGTATTTATAATAACATCCATAAATAATATAAGAAATACATGAGATTAGATAATTTAATCACGATTTTTTTAATTAACCACATGTTTTAACAACTTTAATAGAAAAAGAAACCAACCCAAAGAAATCACAACCTATATGCTTTGATTTGAAGGAAAAAAGTAAAAGCAAAGGATAAAAGTGACAAAAGTCACAACTCACACAAGTTGGGAAACCTATATATATATATATATATATATATATATATATATATATATATATATATATATATATATATATATATATATATATATATATATATATATTCGAGTTAGTTACTTAGAAACCATGATTTGTATTTTCTAAATCGAAACCGAGATTTGTGTAAAACAAAAACAAAACCAAATCACTTGGTTTGGTTAACTTGTTTTTCGGTTCAGTTTCGATTTGGTTTTTCAGTCGGTTCAATTTCTCAGGTTTTTTTGCCCACCCCTAACTATAACCCTTGGCAACTAGCCTTGCTTTGTATCTAAGCTTCTCCGACTCTTGGTGTCCCATCCTTTCTTTTGAAGACCCATTTGCAACGAACTGCTTTCTTCTCCTTAGGAATTTCTCCAAGTCCCAAGTACCATTCTTATGAAGAGACTCTCATCTCTTCCTACATAGCAATCATCCACCAACTAGCATCCTCATAACTCCTTTGCTTCCACATAAGTGAGGGTTCTTCCACGAAATCAATACCCTCTGTGAAACCTTGGAAAATCCAAATTTTTGGATAAAGGGTAAAACGGTAATTTATATCGAAAAACATGAATTTTTCTAGATCTTGGATAATGAAAGCGAACATTGAAATCACTGCTCGTAATCCCCAGGCTATATGCCAAATTTATTCGGTCTTGGAACGATACGTAATTGCGTTTTGAGCGTATGGTGTCGGATGACCTGAGCGCATAGTTTAGGGATCTGCGTAGCACTACTAAGAAGTGACATGGCAAATCCATGTGGTTCATAAGGATGGCTCACAATAGGCCATGGGATGTGATGTCGTAAAGAAATAAGAAATAAGAATAAATGAAGGAAAAATAAGGGCCCATTACAGAGTTGTGAAGAGGAAATAGGGAGAAGTGCCTCCTTTGACCTATACGGTCAATAATGCTCCAAATAGGAGGATAAATGCCAAGAGAAAAATGAGATGAGAAATAGGAAAAGAAAAGAGAATCAAAAAGGAAAGAAAAGAAAGAAACAAAAAAACAAAAAAAGAAATAACAAAAAGAATTCGTAGAGAGAAAATGGGAAGAAAGAAATGAGAAAGAGAGAAAAAGAGAAAAGGAAAAAGGAAAGGAAAGAAAGAAAGAAAGAAGAAAAGAATTCGTAGAGAGGAGGTTTGTAGAAGAGAGAGAAAGAAAAGGAGGAGAGAAAAGAAAAAGGAAAGGAAAGGAAATGAGAGAAAGAAAAGGGGAGTTCAGGCTCAGGAGTCGAAGCTCGTGGTCAGAGTACTAAAGTTAGTGCCGCAGCGGCGCGACCTACTTGTGGACACTAAAAACTTGGAGTTTCGACAAACTCCATAAGGTAGGGAATTTTCTTACTCGGTTTATTTTTAGCCTAAAGATCATATAATGGTATGGGTTGTTTCAGGGGCTAGATTAGGCCGTGTGATTTAGTCTCAAGATAATGGGACTACGTGGTGGGAATTTATGGCTGTTTTTGGATGATCACGAGACCCGGGGTTTTGAAGGTCGATATCCGAACGGGTTTTGGTTCAGGACTGCTAGAAAATTCATGTTGGACTTTGTTGTGACTAGTTTCGGGCCAGATTCATGGGTTTTGAGAGTGGGTTTGATTCGAGGTCTTCTCCGGTTTCCCCTTGACCCATGGCGTATTTTGGCCCATAACTTGGCCATCGCTCGCCGAATTGAGTGATTGAATTCTGGATAAAATAGACTTATAGGAAAACATATCCATGAAATAGGTATATCAATTCGAACCCGCCGGACTCATAAATTCGCAGTGCGGCGGCCCGATGTTGTGCGGCGGAAATTCGAGGTGGGACACGTTGTCATTTTTACGTTGTTGGCCTCAAACCGAGAAGAGTCCTGCTTCTTCGTCGAACCGTTTCGGGTATTCTTGAACTCTATATGGAAAGCTTGGTGGAGTCAAGATTTCGACAATATACTGTGGAGGGCATTGGGTGTCATGCGTCTTTGGCGTATGTTTTCACCAGTGTGCGAGGTTGCTTGGTTGTGTCGATGTAATAAGTAGGGTTTGACATGACCATTGTATGGCATGTTGTGGGGTTAATATATTGGGTAGGAATTGCCATGAGTTAGCCCTAAGGAAGGTTGTAGGCGTCTTTGTTTAGTCATAGAATGATGTATGGATACATGGAACCAAACTGGTGCATGTCGTGAAGGGACCGTGAGGTACCCTATTGGATGGGTCCAAGATTGTGACCTTGTTGTGTGTTATGGTTTATGTGAATAACATGTTGAATGATGTATTAGCATGGGTAGAGCATGGAGGTAAATTATATGTATCAATTATAATTATCCATGGGGTATTAATGTTCATGTAGTTGTGCATCATACATGTAACATGAGAATCTGCAGTGGCATTAGCATTGCATATGCACAGGGACATCACATTATGTTGGGTGTGTGTGCATGGGTATGGTCATCCATCATCAGTGTTGATAAATGGGTAGTGAGCTAGTACTTTAGACGGCGTCCAATCAATGTCTCATGGTTTAAACATAAAAGGTGAAATATAATTAATGTGTGTTGGGCGAGGAAGCGAAAGGGGCCAGATTAACCTCTCGGGTGAAAAGCACGGAACATGGGTGTAAGGGCAGTGGTGTGATCAAAAAAGTTCTGTTGCTGAAGAAAACACAGGTTATGGTTATCCGCATAGACTCAGGAGTTGTGTGATAGAATTCGGGATGTTTCGGGATTTGTTGCTCATTGCTTTTACATTCGTCTTGGTGAAATTTGGTAGAGACTCGGTATATTTGTGTCATCGGTAGTACCCGGTGTGAGGTTGATACACTTAGCATAGGCATGTGTGAGGGAGTCGGTCGGGACTTGGGTTGTGGGCATGAGGAGTCTCGTAACATCTTTGTTGACTCTCATAAGACCACCTTCACAAATTAATATCTTCGTTATTACGGAGGGTATTATCTAATCCACGGCACCTTCGCCGTAAAACTTATTTGAGACGGATTTCCTATAATCTATCATTTCCAATGTTGGTTTCGGCAAGATACACTTTGCAAGTGAGGTTAATAGTAATAAAATGGATTTAAGTCCGGATATCGATCCCACGGAGATCTCCGAATTTTATCAACTACGAACTATGAAATTCATACTATTTGGACCTTCGGTTGATAGTTGTTCGGCAAGGCGGTAATTAAACTAATTGCGAAAAATAGAAAATTAGGAACCAGAAATAAAATGGATGAAAAATAAAGCTAAATTCTATAACGAGAATGAATCTTGAATAATCATCATAAAGACACATAAAGAGAAGCATTTATGGTGATCGATTCACATGTGAGTATTGATTGAATTTCTTGATTATCTGATTTCAAAATACATCCCGAGGCAAATGTGAGTGCGTGATTTCTCCACTCCACATTTAGTTATCTCATTTTCTGATTCTGAATTCTGAAGTTAGATAACTACTTTTAACAAGAACTACGAGATACGGGTATTTTTCTTTTGTAATCGCCATACCAGTGCATGGATTTGTACACCTTAACTTCCAGGTTATCGGTACGAGCAAGGATGTCTGACTTCAAATTACTCTTCTCGAAATTAGAATAGATCAACCTTTCCTTGATTAGATCTCGTTAACACGGGATTAGCCTCGTATCGAATTGAGGTGAAATCTACTTGCTTGTTAAATAGATAAAGTCGTTGACTCGTTCTTGACTTCAGTAGAAGAGGATTTATAAAGTGAACTTCTGGCGCAAAGATCCCTAATAGCGGTTAGTATACCTTCAAAGAGCCCCAGGCGTTACCCCGGGATTGTCTTCCACATTGTCCTCAGGCTTCCTTGAAATCGGGGTAATATTGCTTGCTTTGATTCTTAACGGGTATAGGAAGCGATATTCGAATCGAAAATCAATAAACCATAAATAAGTAATTCATAAGTGAAATGAACAAGATCTTTGGAAAATAATACAGGGAAAGATCAATTCTAACTAAAACGTTCCTCCAAAATGGTGCAGTTTGTATTCTTTGAATTACCTTTCTGACATTGCAAATCAATAAACGGCTTTGCAAATGGGCGAGCAATCAATTTAGAGTATGAAATTCCATACGGATCGGTAGTAATTGAAAATTGATTTAAGCGTGAAACATTTCCAGCGATGTATTCGGATCAAAACTAAAAGCAAGCGAAAAGGAAAAAAATGAGAAACAATCTTTGTTCTAAAATGACGAAAAAGAAAATAGAAAGAAAAGAAAAGAAAAGAAAATAAAAGTGACACAAATACGGATCTCTCCTCACGATCGCGCAAGCTTGCGTTTTCGATCTGGGTAGCCTTCTATTTATAGGGTTTCTCAGTTGGGCCTAAACCTAATGTGACTTGTTTGGATTTAGTGGCGGGCCCGATTCACCGCTCGATTAGATACGAGTTCTCTTGTAAAGCATCAATTCATGTCGCGACATTGACTTCGTTACCGTCGCTGATGATCTGTTGGGTTGTCACGGCCTGTCGATGCCGCCCGCGGGTTCCGGTTGATATTTCGTGATGTCGCGATCATGGCCTTGCGACATGGGCTTCAGTCTCTGATAACCTTTGTTCATCGTGATCTTCAGCGACATCAATATCTTGTCGCGTTATCGGCTCACGATCTTTGTTTCCTTGAAAGGTTTTTGCGATAGCCGTGATATCAACCTCATAGTTTAAATCTTCAGACAGTCTCCTCTTGATGTACGACTTAGCATTTTAGTCTATGCTTGCGACAACGGTTGTTCTTGGTGTAGCGACATCAGGTCTTCTTGTCAGCGACATCAAAGTAAGTGCTTCTTTATTTGGCGATGGTACTTCTTAGCGTCGCGGCATCAGCTCAGTTTCGAAGCCTTGAATGTTCTCTTTGTGATGTCTTGACTTCATCCATAATTCTCTGCCGGTAACAATTGGTTGTACTTGGTGTCGCGACTTCAGTCTTCTTGTCGCGACATCGCTGTCTTCTTGAGAAGTTGCATTGGTTGTTTATGATATCAGCGACTTGGACTTCTGACTGCGACATCACTCTTTTAATTTACGCTCCTTCTAGCCCAGAATTGCCCTAAGCGGTGTTCCACATCCTGACTGCGCCGACTTCCTTTTAATCTTCGATGTGCGACCTCGAAGCTGGTATGTGAGCCATGTCGATAGCTGATCGATTTGCTTCCATTTATTTGCTACGTAATTGTTGCGATATATCCATTATTCTTTGCATTTTCATCTTTCTTGCTCCTTCATATGTGACAAATTGGTGAGTTTCTTCGATCGTATATTAAATATTCAATTTTAACTAAAAATCAAACAGAAAAATGGACTAAAAAGAGATGACTTTTAAGCTCATCACATGCATGACACGGAATATTTCATATAGTGTTGCATAAATTATATGAAATATAATTGATGTTTTATGTACTCCATTGCATGTGCATTTTAGGTGGGGAGTAACCCTTGTAGAATAATTTTCTATTGGGTTTTGCTCACCAGTGTGGAAAATATTTTCGGTACGCGAGGGAGGTAAGCGAGTGCAGGGCTCGAGTTGTGAAATAGGTCGGACTGTGGCCTATTCAGTTATTTTGTAACATTTGGATAAAATGTCAGTTTGTAAAATTTGATAATTAAATAGTCATATATTTTTGTATATTTGTGAATTAAATATGCGATAATGGGTCTCAAATACATGAGACAAATAGGTATGATATCGGGACACGGAAGTATCCACGAGGTTCTAGAGGTTGGCGACGAGTTGTCAGCGAGACCCCACGGATGAGGTTGTCATACTCTAACACGTTTACTATCTCTTGCATGTGCAGCTTTAACGCACTTGCAGCCTTTGCGAAATTGAGCATAAGCAACCGTCGACCTCGGTATCTCTTTGATGGAATAAATTGTCTTTCCCCTCATCACAACATTGTATTAATTGCGGTCTGGTGGTGGTGGTGATGATTAAGAAGAACGACAATGTATCATCGATAAGATTGAGGAGTATAGACTCTGATGCATACTCTGTTTTAATATGTAGATCCACACGTTCATGATTCTGAGCTTGTGCAGAGTCTGTTAGTAGGTGGATCATGACATAACATTTTCATCGAAAATAACATCTCACGCGAAACCGTGATCTTCACGAGTCTTAAGGCACATAAACATGCCCTTTAACACCATTTTTTGCAGCGGCCACATTTAATAGATTTAGGTTCAAGTTTTCCATTATCAACACGAGCATTTACAGAATTATTAGACCATACCTCACTTGATGTCTTCTTATCGATAGTTTGGGGAGGCAGATTAATGAGAACCTGAGTTATGAAGGCTGCTTTAACCTAAAATGACGATGGTTAGCATTAGAAAGCATGCAGCGAACCTTCTCCCGAATAGTTATGTTTCTTCGACTCTACAAATCCATTTTATTATGGAGTACGACAAGCGTATGGTAATACAACGATGCCTTATGATGCATGGGCATCAAATCATCGAGTAAAATCGAGCCATTATCGATGTGGAGAGCGTTTTATCTGTTTCATGTTTGCTTCTCGATCATAATCATCATTCACTTAAACATTACAAACCATCTCGCGTGCGTCGAGAAGAAGGGCCCGAACTCTCTTGGGAAAATCATCGATAATAATTCGACATTATAGTGCTTACCTCCTTTAGAAGGCACTTTGGATGGTCCCCAAAGATCAGAGTGTCAGTAATCAAGAGTTCCTTTGGTGTTGTGAATACCATAGAGAACGGCTCTTCTTTGCTTCTCGAAGACCTGATGCTTTCGAAAAATTTCAATTTTAATTACTCGACCATCGAAGTCCTCTTCTACCGATTGATCCATATATTCTCACTCGCGCCTTATACCCCGAGGCGCATAGGCCGCAGTCTCGTAACAACATCACCATTTGTCATAGACTTAGAAGCTGTGATAGCATCACATGTAGCCTTAGTACTGCCAAAACATATAAGTTCGCGGTTCTTTTGTCAGCTCCTCACAACAAGAGCACCTTTGCTAACCTTCAATGCTCCACCTTCACCAGTGTACTTGTACCTTTTTGAATCGAGAGCACTCAACAAGATAAGATTCCTCTTTAAATTTGGGATATGCTTCACACCTCGTAACATTCTGACAATTCCATCAAACATCTTGATTATAACTATACCATCGCTGCAATCATGTAGGATGCATCATTACCCATCCTACAATCATAGCTTATTAAACACTTTTGATTTTTCAAAATAATTTAGCACCTTTATCTTGGTTTAAAGTAACGCGGGGTTGAGTCTTTCCTTGCTAAAGTTATTTGGAATTCCTGGGTGTCGACTAAAGTGAGTTTCTTTGCTTGGGAGGCAACTTGTGGAAGAGTTTTAACTTTGCGAAATATGGCAAAAGGAAAATCTATGAATTGACCCCATCGTCTCCACCCTGTAGGAACTACATGATCACCCTAAGGGCGCCTTTGGCATCCAAGGGTCCCGGACCGACCATATAACCCTAGATTTGCTAAAGAGAAGAGGATTGTCAATGGTGAATAGGTGTTTGGTTTTTTGCTTGGAGGAGAAAGAGTCGCTGGACCATTTACACTGTGACGTCACTCAGGTTCTTTGCACATTCTCTTCTCTTTGTTCGAGGTGATGTCTTACCATCCTACGAAGGGCTTTTATCTAGTTGGCATGGGTCTTTTGTGGTAAAAAAAAGAGGAAGGCTTAGAGATTTGCTCCTTTGTGCCTTTTGTGGACAATTTAGAAAAAAAGAAATGGGAAGGCTTTCAATGAGAAATGGTATTTTCCCCAAGGAGCTCAGCGAGGCAGATTTCCTTTGTAATATGTGAGATTGGGGTAATGTGTTTATTAACCCAAGAACGAAACTGTTTTAGATTTAGTGGATTGGATCGGGGCTCTTTGATTAGGTTTATTTGTTTCGTAATTTTTTCTTTTTCTTTTTCTTTTTTTTGCTTTAGGCAGCCCTTTGATATCAAAATTAGGAGGCACCAATAATTTTAGTTCATCATAGGCAGGAACACTATTGCTAACATAATAACCTCTATACAATGCGGCATGATATTCACGCCATGTCTTTGGGCGCTTTTGTGGCGCCTCTTTCTTAGTACGTGCTTGCTGCTTACTTATTTAAAAAAAAGAAAGCAAGAGTTCTTAAATGTTAAATGAGTTTGAGTATTGGAAAAAGATAATTTCTTTCCTTGATTGAAAAACTTAGTTCGTGCATAATGACAAAAGTGAGAAAAACTAAGATTTGCATTATAACAAAAAAAAAATTATATTCTGTTTCAGCCCCTACGCTTGAAGCTGCAAAGGAAAGCAAACTTAAAAGATCTAGCAAGCCAAATAGCTGTTGGGTTAACCTCTGGGAGGTATATCACTTTCATAAAGTTGTACCTATCAGAAAGGGAAAATATTTCAGTTAAGTTAAAGAAATGGAATTTCTTACATGTTAGTATCAGTGCTAGTGTTGTTAAACACATGCATTTATTACTCTGTTAGATAGCAATAAAGAACTAAAATTGTTTCATCCATGTAAGTTATTTTTACCAAATATCTGAAATCTTAGGATAGGCTACTGGAATATAGATAACTTTCCTTGCGAGATAACATTGTGTGATTACGGTGCCTGTATAGGTCTTGAGTTGGACGGAACTGTGGAGAATCTATGTGCTGAAAAATAAGAGGATGATAATCTGGACTACCCTCCATTTCTTTTCCTCCTTTAAAGGCATACAGTGAGTATAAGAATCACACTTTTTCTTTCCTTATGAAGTAAAATTAAAATTAAACTGGCAGAACAGATGACATGGTATTTTACGAGGATTCCTGCACAACAAAATCATTGCTTCTAGGGGAAATATAAATAAAAACATAAAATACTAACTGCTAGGTGATATGTATTATTTTCCAGAAGTTCCTCTGAATCATGGAATGGCAAAGTTTTCATTTTTATATTGTACAACAAAGATGTGTATATGTTTGTGTTATATGGTTCAGCCATTTGATTATTAACAATCTAAGTTCACCTTAACATGGATTGCTTTTTTGGTTGGAGACCAAATTGTTTTTTGTGGATGGTCCCACGAACCTTACACATTTCATTTATAGGATTAGCAGGTTATTGCTGGGTGGGGTTTTGCCTTTTACTTGTCTTTTGTTAGGGAGGTGAGTATATCCCGTTTGTATGCCCAGGTTGCCTTTGCAGCGGTTCTTTAATTGTTAATATATTTTCTTACTTATCAAAAAAAAAAAAAAAAAAAAACAATCTTTGTTCACCTTAACAATACATATTGCTGCAGTGGTTAACTAGATAAAAATTTACTTCTCCATTGTCATAAAAATTATAAAAGTATAATTTTGACTCGAAGTTCCACAGAAATGTTTATGTATGAAGTAGTTTAGTGTCATCAATGAGGTGGGAAACATTTTTTCTTGTGGTTGAGTAATGATTTGTAATGCGCTGGTAGATGTTGCAAATTGACAGGTATCTGAAATTGATATCTTTGCTGAGGTGCATGCATCTTCCAGCCACTGTTTTGAATGTATTTAAAGACCTTTCCACATTGTATTTAAAGACCTGATTGCATAAAACTTAAGCTGATAGAAGGTACTGGCCAAATTGATAACTTCTGAACTGCATTTATGCTAGTTAAACTTTTTCCTTTTAACTTTTTGATGGTACACTGTTTTGGCAGGCCTGTGAAAGTTGTTGATGCTTTGAGAGTATTCTTTTAAATTCGATACATGTCAACTGTATTGCCTCAATGTGGATCGTTCCATTGTTAACAATTGAAGTGCCGATATATTCTTGTGAAGGTAAGGAATGCTTTCTCCCCATAAGTGTAAAACTGTCATCCCTAACGTTCATGCCCCAGTGCTTTAATAATGTACTAGAACACTCAATTTATTTGTCCTAACAATTGAGTGCATCTCTTAAAAAATAACTTTCAAATGTTTTGGATATAGATCCTTGAGGAATATTTCTTTATGGTCAGGGGTTGGGGTGGGGGGTGATGGTGGGAAGGAAAAAATCATCAATTTTGCCTGTTCCATTACGAGTACTCAATAAATACAAACCACCATATGATTTGTATGTAATTTGAAAATATATAATATATAATTTCTCTCTAATATATTGCTTCTTTTGCCCATCAATATATATATATATATAAAATATAGTATAATGAAAGAAAATGGATCATATAATGCACATGCACATTATAACTGCTAGTATTCTTGGGCACACATCATATGTAAATGATGAAAAATAGGGACATTTTGTGGGACCCGAAACATAATTCCTTCCCCCTCAACCAAACTCCTTCCTGTCCACACACATGTATGTGCACTAGTACACAAACACCCACATGGCCCTTAAATCTCACTGTATTTGAATAGTTATTTTAATACGTATGATCTCGTAGTAGTAGTAGTATTGATGCATTATCATTGAATTTGCTCAAATTGGAATTTCATTTGAAAAAATGATAGCTATTTAATGCTTAAGGATTCTTATGCAACATGAGTTGCTAGATGAATAATTAGCTTGTTATTAACTGCCTGCAGAACGAAGTAGCAGGATATATATAACAGGCAATGCATAAAGGATCCTGAACTTGGTTTGGCAATACATGTGTAAAGTATGCGAAAAAAATCTTGAAATAGTTTTCATCTGTACAAATCACACGCTGACATTTTGAATCAAATTTATCTTTTTTTTGTCCATCTTCTCATGTGTAGGCTGTGATCATAACTGCCTTAGAATTGCATGAATCATGTACTTTTTAGCTTTGAGGTGCCATATAAGTTTCCTTGTCAAAACCTTCAATTTCGTAATTAAGATGAACCTGATTTTCAGTCACAGTGATCAGTGTAAACAAAACAGGAATGTGTTCTTTACTAATTTGTAAATGTTACCCACCTAATTGATTTGCATTCCCACTGAATGGGAGGTCAGCCAATTTTTTCAGTTTCTGCAAGTTCGATACTCATAAGATGATTCAGATCTTTCAAGGACATCAAATAAACTAGAAAGGTGGCTACATTATGAAGTATGAAGACCAAACACCGACTTTGTCCACAAAAGTTGGTAGAAATGCTAATGAACTGTAGGAGTCTTGAATGCCTTTTTCAATAATGCTTTGTATTTTACATGATTTTTCTGATATTGCTCTTGATAAAAGGTAAATGCATCTCAAACATTGTTTGTGTTTTTCTACTCAAGTCGAAGTTAAATATAAGAGAGTGCATATATATCTGAAGACAGCTTTCTCCAAGAGTTGTTTTGTAGGGCTTCCTGACTCCCAAGTAAAACTCTTGGAAAATGTTCCCCAAACTAATGAAAAGATGTTTAAAACACCCTCTACCGCTTACTGGGAAAACCTTGTACATCAAATTTTGAGCCATTGGCCTCTCCAAGAGCTTAAAATCCAAGGGGGAACTGGAAACGTTTTCAGGTTTTCCCTTTTTCTTTAAAGCCTGAAGGCTCCATTTGGAACCCCTAAAGTAAAAAGGAAAGAAAAAAAAAATACTAAGCGTCGGTTTGGAATCTAGAAAGTACTAAGAAAAGAAAATAGATAGGGAAAATATAAGAAAATAAAATTTAGAGAAAAATAAAAAATAAGTTTAAACTTAATATAAATTAATTTTATATGTTTATTTAAGCATTTATTTGAATTATCTTAATTATATAAGACTAAAAAATTTAAAACATGTAAAATTTTGAGTAATTTTGATTATATTTGATTTTGAATATTTTCGCGATGAAATCAAGCGTAGAAAAATGCATTTTTAACGTGGTTTTTTGCTCCTTAGTACTCTAGGTTTCAACTAGGAGTCCCAGGAAAATGATTTTTATGTTTGGTTTCATTGTTAAAAATATAAAGAAAATTAAAGTCGTTAAAAATTTTATATATTTTTAAATTTCTTAGTCCAGAAACAGATAAAGTAAGTTTGAATAAATATATAAAATTAATATATTAATGTAACGCTATTTCTTATTTTCCTTTAAAATTTCTTTCCTTTCCATTTTCTTTCCTTAATACTTTCAAGGTTCCAAACATAACCGAAATAAATAGTTAAATTGTCCTCAAAACTGAGCAGAAAAATTGAGAAAATAGTACCGAAGAGCACAATGTTTATGTTGTATCTAATTTGCAGTCATATAATCCATTTATCAAAACTTTTCTTTCTGTAGTGGTACAGATTTTACAAGCATAAGCATATATTACCAGTAATCCCCACAGGAGCATTTTCCACCTTCAAAATGATGAAAACGTTTGGTATCCCTTACAATTATCCGGCGGCCTGTGATCTCGGAAATGAACTTGGTTGCATTGTGACAATCTCCACAGATTCGAAGGTTTTTGAAAACTCGGATTGTGGATTTCTCAGGTAAGCTGATGATGCCCAAACTAAGCGCCAATCGCTCACTGTGTTGCAGCAAATACTCCTCTTCCTCCTCCTTAACATCCTTCACATTTTGAAGAATAAAGCCAGTGTCTGGGATATATCCCAAACCCTTACTTTGTGAGGTCAATTGTCTTAAATTATTGTAGATTTCCTCTGTTCTGGGATGTGTCTTTGATCCAGCATGAAAAATCTGAAACTCACTGTTCAATCTCAATCCAGCTAACTCTACAATATTTTTCGTCACCTTTGTTTCATCATTTGCGCCCTCCTCTTCAACCTCTTTCCATCTTCCTGCTGCAGCATAGATGTTGGACATTATAACATAGGGCCCTGGATTTTGTGGGTCTAATTCGAAAAGGCGTTCGGCTGCAAGCCTTCCCATATCCATGTCCTTGTGTACCCTGCAAGCCCCCAAGAGGGCACCCCATGTGGATACATCTGGCTCCATTGGCATTTTCTCAACAAACTCCTTGGCATCTTCTAGTCGTCCAGCACGACCAAGAAGATCAACTATGCAAGTGTAATGCTCTGCCTTCGGTTCAGTGTTGGCCTCCTGCATGGGCCCCAATTCTCAACCTTCCTCTACCAATCCAGTGTGACTGCAAGCTGAAGGGGCGCAGAACAGGAAGGTGACCCTCGATGCAGACATCCCTTCCTTTTCAATTTCCTTGAAAGAATGAGGCTTCTTTGCATCCATGCTTAAAGTAACCATTTATCATTCATTCAAGAGGCGATGTTTTTCTCATTCATATTGTCGAACCGCCTCTTGCTCTTATATTTATTTTGAGTACATGTCAACTAGAGCAGTCTCAAGAACTACTGAACAGTTTACAAATCCTTTCTTGATAATAAGGCTGTGAAGCTGCTCATGTGTTCAAGGGCTGGTAGGCTGGAACATAAGTTGACAGAGTCCTCGTGTTGAACATCAAATTCAATCATTTTCCAGCATTTCTAGAAAGTGATTGAAGCTTCCCCTTTTCAACCCTTCCTTTGCATAACATGCAAGAACGGCATTCCATGAGGCCAAGTTTCTCTGTTCCATCTGATCAAACACATTTTTGGCATCATTCATTCTCCCAGAGTTCACAAATGCAGAAATCATCACATTGTTGAGGATGACATCTTTCTTTATCGTTTGATCATAAATATTCCATGCATAATCCATGGACCCGCACTTTGCATACATATCAACCAGCAAGACTACGCGAGATCCCTTCCTCTTCCATACTGTTCCTTACTATAAAATTATGGAGTTCTTTCCCTTTATGCCAGTCAGAAGGCACATGAGGAGATCATACTGGCGAGAGAAAAACAATCTGGTTTTATTCCATTGATCTGCATTTGTTTGAAAAGTTGTACAGCTTCCTCAGTTTGGCCGTTTTGCTCATATCCCTCAATCATTGAATTCCATGCGTAGGCATTCCTTTCTGCCATCTGATTAAAAATCTCCTTAGCATAGTTCAATCTTCCGCACTCTGCATACATGTGAACCAATTCAGTTTCTACGATTATATTCTTCATGATGTTTTTTTTGATAAGGCGTGCATGGATTTGCCTTCCTTGATAATCATTCCCTTGATCGGCACAAAGGGTCAATAGGGTACTGAATGTAAAGTGATCTGGTTGAATATCATCCTCTGATTGCATATCATGATAAAGTTCAAGTGCTTTTTCTGCTTTACCCTCTTGAACATACCCAGCAAGTAGAGCATTATACGAAACTTCATTCCTTTCCAACAATGTCTTAAAAACCTGGTGGCCTTCTTCTACCATCCCACATTTTGAATACAGATCCACTAATGCACTCCCCAAAATAATGTCAGAATCGAGCAAATTCCTGATTAAATGGCCATGTAATTCACGGCCCTTTCCAATGTCAGCCAAACCAGCAGAGGCCATGAGAATGCTTCCTAAGTTGAACCTATTGCTCTTACAACCTGACTCCTGCATTCTCAGGAACAACACCAGAGCATCATGAAAATGTCCAAACTGTGCTTCCGCTGATATAATCGTGTTCCAAGTGACTTGATTCCTCTCTCCCATTTCATTGAAAACCTTCAAACAACTCTCTTCATCTCCACATTTTGCATACATATCAATAAGAGAATTACCCACAAAGGTGTCACCCTTAAATCCACAGGCAATCAACCCCAGAATGCACTTGCTTCCCTCTGTCTCTAGATCTCAAATTTTCAAACCCTTGGTGCAGAAGCAAAGTAGGAGTATCCGGGTAGACACCAATCTTTAGCATCCTATCAAAGATTTCCCAAGCCTCCTCGCAATTCAATACCTTAATATACCCTGCAATGACTGCATTCCAAGTAATTACACTAGTCCCCTCAATCTCATCCAATGCAGTGACCGCATCATCCATCCTACTAAACCTAGCATACCCATCCACCAGCGCCCCGCCCACAATCAAATTAGAAGCCAAGCCTGCCTTAACAACTGAACTCTGCACCTGCCGAATCCCATCAATGTCTTCCATGGCAGTGCAAGCCTTGATCACACTTGAAATGTAAACTTATCTAGAAAGAAAAGTTCCCCGAGACCCGCATCTAGCATATAACCTCAACACTTCCACATAATTATCAGCACGTGCATATGCAAGAATCATGGTATTCCAAGCCGTCAAATTCCGTTCAGGCATTTCTTCAAACAGTTCACGCGCGTAACACAAATCATCTAAACACCCACTCCTACCATAAAGCATAAAATTTTAGTCATTAAATAGGCATCAGGTTATACCCCATTATGAATCATCTGGACGTGGATTGATTTTCCGAGCTCGAACGAGTTGGAATCAATGCAGTTCTGGATGAGGGAAGAGTAAGGTAATGGGTGGACGCTGGAGGGGGGTTTAGATTGAATTGAAGTGGGTTTTGGAGAATCTGGGCCATTGAATTTGAGGTTGACGGTGGTGGCAGTATGGCTGAAATTGGATGAGAAGGACTTGGGGTTGGGGTTTGGAGGGAGAGAGAAATGGCGGGAGTAGTGACAGTTAAAGTGGTTGAGAGTCGGTTGGAAGAGGTAGTTAAGGCATATGGTCATTTTTGCTTGTTTTAAGACACTGGAAAGTGGTATTTTATTGGTTGGGACTTTGGGATGTTCTACATTTGGACTATGTCACCAAATGATAGGAGATATGGTTTTATAGATTTGTAATGGATTGTAAAAAGGAATTGACATTGTTATTTTGTTTCGTTATTATTTGCAAATAGTGCCAAAATATTCAATTATATTTTATAAATGGATAAAAGTATAAAGCCATATTTGGTTCCAAGAAATTTGAGGAAAAGTGTGAAGAAAAAAAAAAGGTTAAAGGGCATTTTTGTCCCTCAACTGTTGCATAGGTGTTATTGAGCCTTTCCACTAATTTTTTGTTATCATCTATGTCCTTCAACTATAAGTCAGTTATCAAAAAAAATAAGAAAAGTTTTCGAGATACTTACTTAAAAAATTATGTTAACTGTGTTTTGAAAAGTGCTTAGAATAGTTTTAACGTAGGCAAAATATCTTGTTAGTTTCACAAAGAAAGATAAAATTAATTAAAAATTTATTGACATATCATATGTTTTAAATTATTTAATACTATACAAATAAATAAATAAAATGATTTAAGAAGAGTGTAGAAATAAAATATTGAGCTTACATATGTTTCTAATTTATTTTACTCTTTATACATCAATTTCATATGAAAAGAAAAATTATTGGCTTTAAATACTACAAAACTAAAAAATAACAAAAAAAAATTAGTTAAAGGCCCAAATTGATATGAGTCATAGTTGAGGGGTTAAATTGATATCCGAGTCATAATTGAGGGGCAAAATTGATAAAAAAAAATTGGTTGAGGGGCTAAGTTGACACCTAAGCCATAATTGAGAAGTAAAGGCCTTCAACCAGAAAAGATAAAAAAGAAAAAAAAGAAAAAAAAAGACGAAAAGAAAAAGTAAAGAAAATAAAAATATTATTAAAATTGGTAAGCCATTGCCTTAAAGCAGTTTGACTTAACCAATAAAGGTGGAATAGGAACCTAGGGTAGGAGGGTTTCTTAACTAAGTCCTAGTAAGAACAGAATATGCAGTAAAATAAGTAAAGAAAAAAAGGTAAATTATTCTTATTTTATCTTAACTCATCAGCTAAAAAATTAAATAATTAAAAATATATAAAATTTTAATAATATTAATTATTTACTTGATAGGATAATTCTCTAAATACAAATCAATTTTTAGGTTGTCTTTGATTCTTAGATAGCATGAAGAAAAAAAATAATTTCTCTGTATTTGCTTCCTAAAAAGTATGAAGTAAGGAAAAAAGATAAGGGTTTCTTCCACTTCTCTTAAAACTCTAGTTCCTTCTATTCTTTTTTTCCATCATAGAAAGAGGTGGTTTTGCGTGCCAGTGCAAAAATCGTTCCGTCTTTCGTTAAACGTATTTGGAACCTCTCTTAATAAGTGGTTTCTTCTACTTTATATGAGTTTTTATTTGATTTTCCTTTGTTTTTTTTTTTTTTTTGTCGTTGATTTGTTGCAGCATGTGGTTGTGTCATCGTATAACGATTGATTTGTTTGTTGGTTTTTATATGGGCGATTCAAACGACATAGTTGTTTCGATGAGAAGTCATATTAAATCCATATTCTTTAGTATGTTTCATCAAATATGGAATCTTAATTATTATAGGCATCTTAGAATTTATCAATTGTGTAAGGTGGTGTTTGTTTTTGATATCTTAAAGTTATTCAGCTTTCTGACGTTAAATTTGTTTGTTTTAAAATTTTCGCGAAACATTGCTTTAAAATTTTTTAAAAGTTAAATAAGAAAAAAGTGAAAATATTTGGCGTTTTACGTTCGGAAAAAGTCGTTTAATTTAAAGCAAAGCTTATCCCGTTGCCCGACAAAGGAAAGGGTTAGCAATCTCTGGCAGTGTGGGGATGACCAGCGGAAGGTTTAGGACGAAGCGTACATGGCGCAGTTCGTTTATTTTTTGATTAAAGCTTGTTTCGTTTTAAGAATTAAATGGGCGGGATGGGGATGAAAATCTGCATCCGTCGGATTTCTGTTGATTTTGTTTTATTTTTATTTTTTATTTTGTTATATTTGCTTTTTTATTATATTAAAATTAATATATTTTATAAAAATAAAATATTATGAATTTTTATAAATTGTTATTAAAAAACATTATAATTATTATTATTATTTATATTAAAGTATGAATAAAATAATAAAAAATTATTTTAAAATCATCAGTGACAGGAATAATACTGAGCGCATTATTTGGATTTTAGAAAATAGGCTGGCCTCTTAAATCGATTCTGATGAAACAAAGCCCGTCTCATTAAGAAGCGAGTGGGACGAGAATGCAAAATAATTAAATCAAGATTTAATAGATTCATCTTCCATTATCAAATCGGTAAAAAACAAACAAATTAATATATAATGTTATTAAGTCTTATTTAGCATTAAAACCAAAAAAATTTATTCAGTATTAAGTAAAAAAAACAAACACCACCTAAGTCTTGCTATTAACATGAATATTGTGTCATCCTTTAAGGTTTTTCGCACTTTGATGTCTGTATTTAGATGTAATGTCTTGCTATTCCGAATCAATGAAATTTCTCTTTTCAAAAAAAAAAAAAAATTAGAAAAATGATTTTCTTATATTTGATCCTTTAATAAAAAGTTTGAATATATATATATATATATATATATATATATACTCTGCTATATATATATATATATATATAAATAAAATTACTTATATATTTTAAATTATTTGATATTTATGTTAATGAGTTAAAACAAATAAAGTGAATATAAAATAGCAAATACTTCGTTGAATTTAGCTATTTTATTTTTCTTTTTTTTTCTTACTTTTCCCTCTATTTTCATTCCTTTGCATTTTTCCTCTGTTTCTAAGAACTATACAGCGCATTTATATATTTTCTTCTATTTTGGGATATGCAGGTAACCTAAACAATTTTCAGGGAGAGCCAACACCCAGAAACTTTTTTGCAGAAATAAGGATGGAGAGAGCATGAAGTAAGAGAAAGGCCAAATTAATTGACACAAAATAGAAGGAACAGTTGTTGGGTTCCAACTACAGATTCCATTCATTAATACAGGTCATCATCAGCTCCAGAGGAGAAAATATCAGCCATAGGGAAATTCATAAAGTGGGATCCCATGAAATGGAGAATTCCAAAAAGAAATAAACTATCAATATGGACAGACCAGACCAGGCCTGGATGACAAAACTATTTTTTCCTTGTTCTTGAACATGGAACAAGGGTGCAGCTATCCTATCAGAAACCTATTTCGCTTTTTTCTTCATCGGCTTACCTTTCTGACTTTTTTCCACTTCTTTCTTGGTTGTCTTCTCCACCTTTGTTTGCTTATTGCTCACCTCTTTCTCTTTGCTTTCTTCTGATCACCATCATCGTCTTAAATGCGCCGTTGTCGTTATTATTTTCATCATCGCTACCATCGTCGTTTTCCTCAGCCTTCCTTTTTTGCAGGAGCTTTTACCTCCTCTTTTAAGTTTTGCACTTTCGTTGATTTAGTAGCACTTCTAGCATTTTCTTTTCTTCAATGGCTTGTTATCAACAGCATCATTCGTCATCATCATCTTCATTGTTGCCATCATCGCTTTCCTCATCAGCCTTCCCTTTTATGGGCTTTTTACCTCCTCTTTTGAGGATTCTGCCTTTTCTTTGGTTTTAGCACTTTTAGTGTTTTTCTCTTCTTCACTGGCTGGTTCATCAAAACATCATCATCTTCTTCTTCTTCTTTTTCTTCTTTGATGTTTGTTTGCTTGGTTTAACAGATGCTTTCCCTGCTTGAGTTCCACTTAGCTTTTGCAACTCTGGAACATAGGCTGTGGTCTAAAAGACCAAAAACACAGGCTGTTTGAAGCAACTATTTCATGTAACAGTTCAAATAAATTAAGATAGTATGTTCTTACAAAGACATACCCTGCCACCTGCATTGATGAAATCAATTTTCTTCCCTGCCATCAGATGAAAACCCATTAGCTATTTATGACATCTAAATAGAGAAGAGGATAGTGCTTGATATATATATATATATATATATATATATATAGAAGATAAGATATATTAATCCATGGGTCATTTTTTATCTAACATACATACTTGCATGAAATAGTGGAAACCACAAGCAACAATAGGATGTGTGTTGTGTGTGTGTGTGTGTGTCGGCGTGTGAGAGAGAGAGAGCACTCTTCAGTGAAAGAAAAATAAAAGTATCCAGAAGAATTGTGCAGCTTCAACTCTTGAGAAAAGACAGTGCAAAAAGCTGGACTTTCAGCTGTAGCCAATGCACTTCTCGAGGTTGTTGCTGGCCAAAACAGAGAGTATAGAGTACAAGTTTCAAGTGCAAAATGTTCAGACTTGACTCCTTAGAATGGACGGTTTGTTAAAATGCTTCAGGCTAAGCTGCCTCCAACTCACTTAATTTGAGATAAGTTACTAATACTACACAAATGGGATGAACCATAATGCCTCTCATGAGTGCTTGCATAAATTATGTATAATTCTCAATTTCATGAGTGCTTATAAATTGTATAATTCACGATTTTATACTCTATGCCACAAACCAATTCTGTCCAATTCGTGCACTTATACATCTCCTTGTGCACCTTCCATAACAACTCTTTTTTTTTTTTTTTTAATAAGTAAATAAATGAAATAAGACACACCAAAGTGCAGAAATATAAGCATACAGGTTGTAAACAAAAGTACCTAGGAAAGACAAAAAGAGAGGGCCAAATGATTTGCCCTCCTCAAATAACCTCAACCAATCAATGAAATCAATCATGAGTATAACCTGCATCTAAATACACTCCTAACCCATCTAGAAGTAGTTTAGAAATAAATAGCTTTCAGTTCTGATTAGACTACTCAAAATAAAAGAATCACCTATTTCTCTCTTTCCCCATTGTCCAGAAATTACAAGGACCTGCTCTCCAAGTTTAATGCTTCTTCTGTTAATCAACTACCCTTCACCAATCATTTTCTTCCTTTTCAATACTTATCATTACCAATCCCACCATCACTTCTCATAATCCTAACTACTCCTCACTATCCATCTATATTTCTGCATGATTAGATAGAACTATGGGCTGCACCTAGAACCTTCTGAGATGAATAAAAAAGTCATGGTCATAGCTAGAACCAGATTCAGTAGTTAAAGCAACCCCAACAAGAGTTCATTAATGAATACTTATCTAGTGTAATATAAAAATTGAAAAGAAATTTTGTTGGCCATGTTTTCAGACAGTAAGCCTATTAGGGTCAAGAATCATGTGGGATTTCAAATCTGTATGAGAAATATGAAACCTTCAGTTATTTCACACATGAATCCTGAAATTACGTTCACACTGACAGGAAACTCATTTAAGAGGTGAGCATGGGAATGCAAAATTCAGAGTTTCAAACAGAAACTAATCAAAGGCTGTACCTGGCTACAGGGTTCCTATGATTCTCATCTAAAAGGAAACCTTTCTCTTCCTGTCCCATTTGTCATCGACATAGTTTGGGGATACACAATTTATAATTATTATATAATAATTGTGGATGTCTAAATAGAGCTGTCTGCTTTCGACTAATCACCGGGTCATGAAGTTAACGGCTAGGTAAACCTCCAGTGGCCCCAAGGGGACTCAAACTAGTGACCATTGGGTTAAACCCCAAGCCCTTACACCAACTGAGCTACCCCTCAGGGTTATAATTATTATATGATAATCAATATGTCAAAGTACCAATACTCTGCACAGGCACCCATTAGCCAAGCTTCAATACTAAAGATATGGTGAGTGAATGACTCTGACCAATAGACACATGTGCATACAACATAATATAAAAAGATCTTTTCTATGACAAATGAAGAAACCAGATGGGTGATGGGTTATAAGGTGATTCTTCAAATCTCGCATTGACCTTCAGAATTCTCCACAATCCACTCTAAACAACTCAAAAGGTATTCAAAATCATCAAGATCATTAGGGTTATAGCTTCAGAACTAGAAATATTAGCTTCACAGACATACAATAGAAACAGGTTTTCAAAACAGAAGGGCAAGTCAGTGAGAAAAAGGAAGAACATGATCTTAAAAGCAGAAAAAAGAGTAAGCCATGTGAATTATTTGAAAACGCAGATATCAAAAGTAATAGCTGACACCAAAGTACGTGTGGCTTGATACCCCAAAGCCACTTGAGTTTGCTGCGGTAATTTCATCCAAGAAAATTGTATTTAGCAGTTGATGATATCCGTCTTGAACAAAAATACATGAGAAATATCACAGATGGCATTATATATTATACCTATTATGTTTGACATTTCACACATCAACTCAGGCATGGTAACTAATGTTAATCTGAAGGGAAAACAGATGAATTAAATGTTGTGTTGTACAGGACTATCACATGAGATGGTCAAACCTGGCAAGATGCACAAGCACCACATGATAATCAGCCTCAGATTATTACGCCCATTGCATATAATGGCCTGTAAAATCAATTGTTTTTGTTAAAATGATCACAAGTAACATCACCATCTTACCATTTACTTTTCCAGGCTTTTTGCCCCAGCGAAAATGAAACAACCATTCAAGTGGAAAAAAGCTGCATTCAGCATCAACTTCAACAGCATATTGAATAACCTACAATTCTTCTACACTTTCCATAAAGCATGTATTTTTTCAACAAAACAGTAGTTCAACTCCTGTAAGCAAAGAGTCTACGTAGAAATAAATTTCCCACCTGTTTGATGCAGTGAAGTAAAGTTTCACAGCTTTCTCTGGTTAAGCTAGAAGCCACTTGCAATGGATGAATTCTTGCCTGCAGGGATACAAAAGTCATTCAGCCGCCATCTTTGAACATAAGCCAAGAACAGCCAATATAAAGCTAAAAAATAACATTAGTGCTGTCAAACCTAAAATGTAGATTCACTTGAAGAGTACTTTCAATAAAGCAGAACATTTTAGGTTGAAAAAAAAGATGAAAGAAAAGCATACGACCTAAAACCCTACTAACTGGGGTCTGCATGACCAAATTATCTATTATAACATACATTATCACTTATTTTCTTGCTGCAACTTTTTATCCTTCATCTTATGCTTGTAACACAACTAATGTCTTTATCCTGAAACAACCCGTTCCTTGCAGGTGCAGTAGTTGGTCTCTGTTTAACATGACTCAATGTTCCAAAAAGAGTTCACTTCATAATGTCCACAATTGATGCTAATTCTTGCTTTCCAAAAATGAATGCTTCTCATTTTACCTTTTCTTGTATTCTCATTGGAAATTTCCTAATAATATCTCAAATTTATATATCCTAATATCCCCACCCTCCTTTCTTCACAACCCTGCATGAAAAGACAAAATCATACCAAACCCCTGGGACATAAAAACTGGCAGATCCAAATTAGAAAATTTTCCTCATTCTAAGTCACATCAAGCTAATCAAAAAAGAGATTAAAGCAGCTCACTCCAGCAATTTACAACCCATCCTCCATCTTTCTCCAAATTGGATGAAAAGGAGATAAAGATTCAGATTTTTTTTTTAACAGGCAAACAAAAAGATACAGAAATATGCACAGTTCTTCCTAGATCAGAGCTAGCAAGTTGCCTTTGTCCATATGCAAATATCATCCTACAGTTCTAAAACCATATGAAAAGTAGGAAAATTTTGAGGAAAAAGGTAGACTGACTTGGTAAAGCACTTCATCAGCTAACCAATTGCCAATACCCGCAATAAAACTCTGCAAAGTTGAAACAAATTATAATGTTAATTTTTACACCAAAAACAAGCAAATAACATTTGAAACAGTGCTGAATATAGAGGAAGATATTTCTGATGTCTTCATACAGTTAATACAGCAAAGCAATCAAAAATTAACTTCAAACATACATTTTAGTACACTATAATGTGGTAGTAGCATCAGAAGGAATAAAGTAATATCATATAATCCAGTATCTTAGGCCCACATCCATTCCTCAGCTAAGGCAGGACCAAATGATTGAGTGACTTACAGGATCTTCAGTAATTCCTTTCCATTTTTGGTCTATCATGACTGCCCAAGACTTTTGAGTACTCTTTAACAGGTGACAACAAATAGGCCAGTCACGAAAGCTATCAATGCTCCTTTCCAAAGTTATGGTAAATAAGTCCTTCCACCAAATAAGCTTAAAGGCGATCAACAGTGGCAACTCAACTTTCCTAAGTTTGAGATTCTAAGAATGAAATTTATTACCTGTGAAGTGAGAGAAGAAAAGAATGTTTTTCTTATTGAATGGATGAATTACATACTATAGAGACACCTATATATATACAAAATAATGGAACAAAAAGGAAACAAAATAAAATGTAAAAGGAAGAAGGATAATGTACACAAAAGGTAGGAGATAAACCAAATAATATTTAGAGAATATTCTATGATTCTCAACACTCCCCCTCAAACTGGAGCATATAGGTCAAATGCACCAAGCTTGATACAAATATACTTAATTCTAGAACCTCTGAGAGATTTTGTGAACACGTCTGCTAGTTGGTCACTTGAGTTGACAAAGCCCCAGTAATTAAATGCGTCTGATGCAATCTTCTCTCTGATGAAGTGACAATCCATGATATGCTTGGTCCTCTCATGAAAAACCGGGTTGGATGCAATGTGGAGAGCAGCTTGATTATCACATATTAGCTTCATTTGCTCATCCTTCCTAAATCTTAGCTCCTGGAGAAGATGTTTTAGCCATATAAGCTCACATGTCACCAAAGTCATAGCTCGGTATTACCTTCGGCACTAGATACGCTCTGACAACATCTGTTTCTTACTCTTAAGATACTAGGTTTCCACCCGATAAATACAAATGCACCTAGAGTGGGTGTCTATCTACTTAGTGAACACACCTGAGTACGCATCACAATATCTGACAATCTGGGTGTGACCTTTATTTTCATATAACACCCCTTGGCCTGGTGTTCCCTAAATATAACAGAGGATACGAATCACAGCATTACAATGGCTATCACATGGTGATTGCAAGAACTGGCTAACAACACTCACCGAAAAGGAAATGTTTGGTCAGGTGATGGTGAGATAGTTTAGTTTTCCCACAAGTTGTTGATATCTCCCTGGATCACATAAAGGCTCCTCCTGTCCTAGTATGAGCTCGACATTCGGATCCATAGAAATTAATACAATAGGTTTGCAATCTAACATGCTTGTCTCTTCTAAATATTCCAGAAACATACTTTCTCTTGTTCATTTACCACACCGGATTTAGATTGAGCTATCTCCAATCCCACTGAAAACTCTTGAGTTTCCTCGAGTCCTTAGTGCGAAAAATTAATTGAAGAGATGTTTCAACCTCTAAATACCATCCTGATCATTGCCCGTGATGACAAAGTCATCCACATAAACAATCAAATAAATGCACAGCCCTAAACTCTTATGATGATAGAAAACCGAGTGATCTATTGTACTCCGAGTCACACCATACTCTTGAACCACGAAACTAAATCTACCAAACTAAGCTCGAGAGGATTGCTTCTGGCCATATAATGAGCGGCGTAGCTTGCATACCCATCAGAGCTCCCCGAACCCAACAAGCCCGGTGGTTGCTCCATATAATTTCCTACGGTAGGTCACCATGTAAGAAGGCATTTTTATGTCGAAACGTCTAGCGAGATTGCATAAGCGGACATAGATAGGAGAGAAGGCGAGCGGCAATCTTACCCAGCGGGGAAAGGTATCATAATAGTCGGAAACCATATACGAGTGTATCCTTCACCTTCGCGAGCCTTAAGGCGATATCTTTCGACCATCGGGCTGATCTTCATTGTATACACCCAATGACATCCAACATGTGTTTTGCCGGCCGGGTAAAGTGTAACCGGAGTCTCAGGGTGCCACTGAATGCGGAAGCGATCGTTTCTCGACCATAGCTTATTTCGGTCGGGTGGGATGAAGGCCTCATGTACAGTTTGTGGAACATAAACAAAAGACAAGATGGAAACAAAGGCAGAGTATAGGGAAGATAAACGATGATAAGTCAAGAACTTATAAATAGGATGGGGGTTATGAGAGGAACGAGTACCTTTCCGAATAGCAATGGGAAGATCAGCGGGAGATGGTAGGCGTCGTGGAGGGAGGGACATGAGGAGATAGGTATTTGGGGCTGATGTCGGTACGGTAATGAGTATAAACCTACAATGGTCGAGGTGGAATAGTTGGAGGTACAGGTAAGGTATCCAGGATGGGATAAAAAAGGGGTAGAGATATGACATCATAATTGGAAGGGTGGCTGATATGAAGCATAGAAGAGTTCTCAAAAAATGTGACGTCGGTATAGACAAAGTATCGATGTGTATCGAGTAGCATGATAACCGGGGAGACACACGACCATTGGCTTTGGTACAAAAGCTAATATTATCGAGTAGAATTTTTTTTTTTTTTTATCAGGTAGAGAGCGAGAAAATATGTTAATAAGCGAGCCTGGCTCCCGAAAATTACCTGAGAGAGTCTGAGGGAGGGTACCACCACTCACCTATACTGACGGAGTTAGAAACTCTGCAGAAGAATTTAGGATTATCAATAACTATCTGACTTAGCACTACAGTATAAGGTGAGCAAAAGATTTCATCTGAAAGCAAAGGGGTCTCATTCAAGGTGCCATGTTCCTTTCATTCCACAATGTCAGAATAAGCAAAGAGGGCCAGTAACCCATACTCTTTTCCGCTTTTTACCAACCTTTAGAACTTTGCCCGAAGCGAGAGAAAGTTGGTGTACCGTTAAGGGGAACACCCAAATATAATCCATAATGGCCAAAAAAAGATTCCACTACATCTTAGCTCTCGAACAATGTATAAGCAAATGGTCTATTGTTTCCTCCTCCTCTTCACATAAAAAACACCTGTTTACAAGGGGGATCCCTCTCCTCTTTAATTGGTCAAGAGTAAGCACCTTGACCCAAGAAGCTTCCCAAGCAAAGAAACCCAGCTTGGGGGGAATGATTGGGTTCCAAATGGAGCGCCAAGAGAAATTTGTAGGGAGAGAATGCATTAGCTTTTGGTACATGAGTCTAACTAAGAAACCATTAGGCCTGGTCTCCTTTAAAATTAGGTGATCCTCTTGAAAGAGCCTAATTTTCTTGTTTTGAAGGAAAAGAAGGAACCTTTCCACCTCATCCATCTCCCCGATCATTAAAGGTCTTAGGAAGATGGGGACCCGACCCCGGTCACTCCCTTGAGGAGTCCCCGAGGCTTCTGCTACCCTTGCATCTTTGAGCTGGAGATTGAACGAGGTAGGGAAGGTATTACACAACGCCATCCCACTGCACCAGGGATCCTTCCAAAACCACAGCCTCCGACCATTTCCTAAGGAAGAAGTAGAGTTTTGAGAAAAGGTGAGTCATTCTTTTCTAATGTCTTTCCATAACCCAGTGCCATAACTCCCCTAATGTCATTGGTGTTCCAACCCCGTCTCCTCCCCCAGGTGGTGCGATCACCGGTCGCGAAGAGAATACCTCTCATTGGCAGGCCGTCGACACACCACTTACAAAGCGAGCTTTATTCATCTTGGATAGGCTTCTCACCCCAAGACCCACTCCCTTTCTAGGCAAATTGTTTTCCCGGTGTGAGGGGAAGAGCAAGAGTAAGAATATAGACCAGAAACAAACCTGACTAAAGACACGAGGGGGAAGGCAGAAGAGAGGTTGGTTTGGAAAAAGAATAAAATGAGGGATTTTATCATGTAAGACGGATGATGGCATACGATTGATCAAATGAAAAGCAGTTAAGGTAGCATCCCCCAATAACATTAAAGAACCTTATGATGGAGTAGGAGAGTGTGTGTGGTTTCAACCAAATGGTGGTTCTTGCGCTCAGCTACTCCATTCAGTTGAGGAGTGTAAGCGCAAGAGAACTGATGAAGAACCCCATGTGAGGATAAAAAAGAAGAGAATGGTCTAGAAATATATTCCTTGACATTATCACTTTGTAGGATATGAATTGAAGTATTAAATTGAGTTTGAACTTCAGCATGGAACTTTTGGAAAATAGAAAATAACTCAGCAGATTTTCATTAAAAGCGACCAGTCTGATAAGGGAATAATCATGTCTGTAAAAAGTAACAAATCTGCAGGAACCCTACAGTAGACTCAACCCAGAGGACCTAAACATCGGTGTGGGCCAATTTCGAAAGGAAACTTTGTCTGCTGATCTAGGTGCTTGGGGAATGGGACACAAGTATGTTTCCCAAACTGACATGACTCACACTAAATTGAGGATAAACTAGAAAAACAAGGAACCATTATTCGAAACTTGGAAATATTTGAATGACCAAGACAACTATGAATAAGGAGAGGAGTATCCATGGAAGTACAAGCTATGGAAGGTGAAGGCGAGCTAAGATGAAAGAGGCCTTGAGACTCACATCCTATGCCAATCGTCCTCCTTGTACTCCGATTTTGCAATGTGACAGAATTATCAAAAAAGGTAATCAAACAATTAAGGTCACAAGTCAACTTACTGATAGAAATCAGATTAAAATGACTATCAGGAACATAAAGGAAGGGTACGAAAGGAAGAGGACATGTCGAACAGATTCCTTTAGCCATGGTTTGACATCCATTAGCTAAAGTAATCATTGGTAAAGGTGATGTAATAGTGAGGGAAGAAAAAAGATCTTTATTACCAGAAAGATGATCAAAGGCTCGAGTCGAGAATCGAGGTCAGGATGAATGAAGCGACGGAGGCATTACTAGTCCTAGGCAGGCAAAATGAATCTGATTTGGTTGCCTAAGTGAGGTGGAGGTACTCCTTATACTCGTGGGGCATAAGAATAACTCCCAAAGGTATGGATGAGCTCCCTTTGAGTTTATTCACAGTGGTCATTGGAGTTCCAGACAAAAGCAAAGAAAAACCCGATCCTTTGTCGACCAGCAGAAGCAGAGAAAAATCGAAATCACGGTTTTAGAATCCCATGGGAAGAACACACCTTCGAAACCTTTGGAAAATTCCCAAGAGCCTAAATGTTGTAGATCCTCGGAAAAATTAGAGGAGGAGTTGTAGGTAGAAAACTAGGGTTTCAAAGTCTGTCGGAGACAAATAGAGAAAAGCAGCAGCTACAGGTCCCAAAACAAGAGGACAGGTGGATAGAAGTGGAGATCGGTGCTTGACGAGCCAGGAGAAGAAGTCCGGTGGCCGGCGAGGAGCCCACAAGCCGACGCGTGAGGGATAGAGCCAACGGGGAAAACTTGCGCTTGTGGGCGTGTGGGTCAATGACTGTCGAAGGTGTTCCCTCTGGTGGTTAGATCAAGTTGAGCGACTCGATGTTCGTGTTCTTGGGTCGAAGCAACCTCGCCCCGAGGAAAATTTCTCAGGCCAGTGGGGTGGTGCGGCCGTGAGAGGGTTTGGAGCTTTCGACGGAGATGAAGGTGGGGTGGCGAAGTAAGAGTTTGATACCAGATGGGTTCTTAGGAAATTGAAAGCACGTGAGAAACCTTAACGTGCTATTCCATGGCTTTGATACCATGTGAAATGAGAGAAGAAAAGAATGTTTTTCTTATTGAATGGATGAATTACATAGTATAAAGATACCTATATATAAACAAAAAGGAAACAAAATAAAGTGTAAAAGGAAGGAGGAGGATGTACACAAAAGGTAGGAGATAAACCAAAGAATATTTAGAGAATATTCTATGATTCTCAACATTACCTTTATGGGGAGTCTCCTGGAATTTGCTTGCTCTTTTACTATAGCATATGAGTAGAAATACAACTTAAGAGAAAATGGACCATTAGGATGACATTGAATGCCAAAGACCATTGTCCTAGGATGAGATTGTGGAGAAAGTGGGAACTATGGAAGAGTATAAAAAATGGGTAGTATTTGGTTGAAGGTGACAAAAATACAGGTTTTTTTCCATAGAATTGCAAACTCACATAGAAGAAGAAACACAATCTCTAATATGAGAATTGATGGGGAGCATATCACTGGCGAGGAAGACCTAAGGATAGGTATAGCGAAGGATTTTGAGGCTTTACTATCAGATTCTAGTGACTGGAGGGCAAGCCCTATGGGACTGGATTTCTCAAAGCTAATGTTATTGAAGTTGAAAGTCTGGAGGCGCTGTTCTCGAAGGAAGAAGTCTTCATTGCGTTGAATGACCTGAATGGTGACAAAGCTCTAGGGCCGGATGGGTATACGGTTTCTTTTTGGCAATTTAACTGGGGTACAACAGTAAAGTTTGTGCAAAGTTTAAATACTACTTTTATTGTGTTGGTTCCGAAAAGAGTGGGGCAGGGGATCTCAAGGACTTCAGACCTATTAGCCTGGTGAACAGCCTGTACAAGTTAATTTCAAAAGTCTTAGCAAACAGACTTTAAAAGGTGATGAGCCAACTAGTCAATAAAGCTCAGAATGCTTTTGTGGAGGGGAGACAAATCCTGGATGCAACATTAATAGAAAATGAGATCATAGACTCAATGATGAAGAGAAAGGAGAAGGGAATCCTTTGTAAGTTGGATATTGAGAAAGCCTATGATCAAATAAATTGGAGTTTCCTCCTTAGTGCTTCACAAAATGGGTTTTGGTAGAAAGTGGATATCCTGGATAAAGTGGTACATAACCACTACTTCTTTCTCAGTCCTTGTCAACGGAAGCCCGGCCTAGTTTCTTGAAACTCGAGAATTTAAGTCGAGGGGATCCCTTGTCCCAGTATCTATTTGTTTAGGAATGGAGGTTCTTTTTCGTGCTTATTAGAGAAATGCAATTGGAATATCTGTCGTACCACAAATTTAAAGTGGAATGGGTGGCTGTTCAAATTACCCACTTATTGTTAGCAAATGGTACTCTTGTATTTAGCGAATTTGGATAGACTTTGATCTCTCTTTGATAGATTTTGTTTTGGTTTGAGGCTTACTGCGGAGTGCCGAATCAATGCGGGCCAGTGTCATAGTGCACGAATGGGGACTTTGTAATGTTGCTTAGCTGGCCCTTGAGCTAGGTTGCAAAGTAGGGACTCTTTCGACAACTTATTTAGGCCTCCCCCTAGGAAGTAGACTAGCCTCATTAACTGTGTGGGATGGGGTGGAAGAGAGGTTCCATAGAAAACTTGCCATGTGGAAAAGGGAGTAATATATCTGAAGGGGAAACACTCTCATAAGGATCCTGATATCGAACTTGCCAATCACCTAATGTCCACATTTCGACTTCGAGGAAGTCGACAAGAATTGAGAAATTGAAAGTTTCCTGCGGAGAAGCAGTCCTTTAGAAAGGAAGATCCACTTGTTAAATTGGAAGACTGTTTGTACAAGCAAACTGAAGGGAGGCCTCGACATGAGAAGTCTTGCTCTCATGAATGAAGCGCTATTAGGCAAGTGGGCTTAGAGAGTTGTTGAGGAGGAAAATTCAGCTTGGAATAATCATGTTGAAGTATGTGTCTGAGGAAGGAGGTTGGTTCATGAGAATCCCAAGGGAAAGTGCTGGTACAGGACTGTGGAAAGGTATAAGCAAAGTGGCAGCTAAGTTAAAACAAGACTATGTTTTTGAGTTGGGGGAAGGAAAGCGAATCAAATTTTGGGAGGATGTTTGGGGTGGAGAGTCACCCCTATGTGCCATTTTCCCTATTCTCTATATTATAGCAGGAACCATAGGGCGAGGTGGGTGAGGTGTAGAGTCTTCGGGAGATTAGGTGCATGGAACCAGAAGTTTTAAGGCCTACAGCTTATTTAGAGATGGAGCAATGCAGAATTCATTGGGCTAACTAATTTTAAACATATTTTCTCGTGAAAAAAGGACAAACTTGTGTGGAAAGGGGATAAAAATGACCAGTTCACAGTGAAAGCTTATTGTAATCTCCTGGAGGGAGCCTCTCCATTAAAAGCCACATCGAAAATATTATGGAATGAAGTATGTGCCCTCTAAGTGGTTTTTTGCTTAGGAAGCATGGTGGGATAAGGTTTTAACTTTGAAACATCTTAAGAAAAGGGGTTACCACCTATGACGGATGCCCTTTACGTAGGAAGAAGAAGATGATCTAGACACATCTTAATCCTTTGCCCGACAATCACAGGATCTATAGGCTACCCTCCTTTCGATGTTAGGAATCTAGCGGTCCTGTCCTTTCTTGGTAAAAGAGTTATCTGCCAAGTAGGGCGGCTTCTGTGAAGAAAAATGAAATCTTTGGTGGCGACCCCCTTAGCATCTTTTTGAAGCGATATGGAAAGAAAGAATAGAGTGGTGTTCGAGTACTCCTTTTCCTACATTAGTTTGAAACACTCTATCATAAGCTCCTTTTGTATTAGATTTGGGAACCTAGGGTAGTTCCAAATGTGGATGCTTCTTTATTTAGAATTAACTTTCGAGTTTGTATGACAGTCTGGAATTTAGGCTTTGTTAGGCCAGTTTGTTTTTTAACTGGCGCTTTTTTTGTATAGGCCGGCGACATCCATAGCCTCCTGTAGACCCGAGTTTGCCTTTGTGGCTCTATTAATGATATTTGTTGTTTGACTATCAAAAAAAAATTAAAGAATTATAGAACTGAAGTGAGCGCATTATAATAAGTTGGGGCTTCTTGGGTGTTTCTTTTTTGGAAATTAATATATTCTGCCTTTTTTGCCTATCAAAATAAATAAATAAATAAGTTTGAGCAGGAACAAATTTACAAGATCTTAGTACCTTCAAGGGAAATTGTTTTCCTGCTACTTAACAATTAATATTCTCATTGCTTCAACTTGATATACCCTCTGAGGACTTCATCAAGTCAATGTAGAGCCTTCATCTTGGACCACGTTTTTCTCTTAGTTAATAGTGACTCTCGTGACTATCTTAACACAGATGGATGCATCCTTGAGGGCTTTGCGCTTGTCAGCGTAGAGCCTTCATCTTGGATCACAATGTTCCTCAATTGTGTACATAGCTACTTTGAAAGATGACCTTATTCAATCAAACTTAACGATCACTGGTATGTCAAGGCATGTGTCTGACACGTCCCTAAGACCTCAAAAGTTTAAAACAAATTTCCTTACCATGTACATATGGCACGAGAATCTCAAACAAGCAAGTGAAGACAAGTTCACATACTCAGTATATCTGTGCTCCACTATGTCATGTACATGTCCCATGTTTTTGCCCCTAAGAAAAGTTGCAAATCATGAAACAAAAAGGCCTTATTCTTTGAGGTACATCTTTCTTTCTCTTTCTCTCACTCTTTCTCCATTTCCCTCTCTTTTTTTTGGTAGGGTGGATTAGAAGGGAATGCTAGGTTGGGATTATACATGAATCAAATAGGGTAACCTGGTTGTAGATCTTTATATAAGAAAGCATGGATAAGCATTTTTTTTTTTTTTTTTTGAGTAAAAGCACGAATATATTCATCATAAAAGAAAAATAAAAGCAACAAGGAAACCCACGTTTTACCTGAAAAGAGTATACAAGAGGGTCCCAAAGGGAATGAGGAGAAAAGAAAAATAAAGGAACCCCTTAGCCTCAACTATACCTGTATATCTACACCCCATCCATATGTTATGTTGGTTATATTGCTCTTGAAAATCAAGATCAATATCATCAATAGAACTCCTTGTCAATAATCCAATTATCATTAATAGAATGAGGAGCTCTCCATTGAACAAGTGTTGACAACTCCCAAATGGAGAAAGAATAGACTACTAGGTGAACACATCCACAATTACATCACTTGGTGAGGCACCAAATTGAAGGCTAGTCCCATAAAAATGAAGGTAAAGTTGCAAGCAAATATTCCTTATTTAAGGAAATAAATTGCCATTGTAAAACAAGTTCTAGGCTGCACCTTGGATCTCCAAATGACATTTGCTAGGAAAGAGAAAGAGGGGTCTAGTTCCAAAGATTTACAAAGAGACTTAACAAAAAACTGTCCACTTCTCTCTTCCAACCAAATTGCCTTATCCTCCAAACTTGGTTGCACTTTTTCCCGCTTAAGCACAACAAGAAGCTGTCCACCTCCTCCATCTTCCAATCATTAAAGGGTCTTGAGAAGGGAGGGTTCCAACATCCTTGTCCTTTATCCAGGCTCCAAACATCCTTAACCAAAGCGTCCTCAAAAATAGCAATAGCGTATTATTATGGCATGTGGCTCATATTGAGGCTAAAGGGGGGGGGAAGGAACGAAATAATAGGTTGGTGGTGTAGGGGCAAAGCCCGCACAGCATGGTATGTTTAAGGTATAGGGGTATTTTTGTAATTTGATCATATCCTAGGTTATTACAAATCCCCTCCTATGTAACCCTATTCGAAGATAGTGAAAGTTTGAGTCACCCTTCTCGTGGATGTAGGCACACTATCGAGCCATGTAAATCCTATGTGTGTTCTTCTTGTTTTCTTTTTCCGATTTTTAATCACCATTGTTGCATGAATCACAACACGTTTGATGTGGGGTAGCCAACACTCAATGATGTAGATCCGCACCACTTGTCTTTCCAAAAAAAGCACCTTTCTCTTGTTGCCCACGTCAAAGGAAAATTTACTAGCCACATTGCTACCCCATAACCAACCTTCACATCCCTAGTACACCAGCCCCCTTGTTCCTTCCCATGCTTTCCTCTCACTACTTGATTCCAAAAGGCTTCGCTTTCATTTGTGAACCACCAACTCCATTTACATAAAAGGGCCTTATTAAAGATGGAGAAGTTCTTAATCCCCAATCCTCCTTTCATCTTGTCTAAACAAATTGTCGCCTCCTTCACTAGATGAGGTCGCCATTGAAGGGCCCCAGTCCCACCACCCCACAAAAAGTCCCTTTAAATCTTTTCAATTTTTACACATCACTACAAGTCCAATTTTCAGTCTAGTGGACGTATGTCCTTCTTGAGGTATAGTTGAGCCTCCAATTTCGCCTTCTTTTGTTTCCCAAGGGCAACCTCTAGTCCAATGCTTCATGCTCCTTCCATTTTATCCACACCAATGTGATTATGTATGTATCAACAAATTAGTTTGGTATTTCCCATTTATGGGTTGTCAAGGGTTTCAATGAAAAGATTGTCCTTCCATTGATGATTATTGATTGATACTTAGGAATTAATAAAGTATTCACTAAAAGATTTGATTTAGAATACCCTTCAAAGATGATATGACAGGAAATTTCAATGTCAAGTCATATTACAACTCTCTAAGGACCGTGAATAGTTCAATATTTCCAAGTAGAGGATATGAAGGATTGTGCTCCTCTTAGAACATGTTTTGTTTGAAAAAAAAAAAGCTAACTAAGGAAGTTGTTCCTAGAAAGTCTCAAAGGTGAATGCTTCAACGAAATGGTCTATGGATATGACTTTAGTAAAGATAGTGAAAATTAGCTAATCACATTTTGATTTGTTGTGTTAAGACAATAGAGCCATGGACTTCTTTGTTAGCAATCTTTATCTTGGTTTGGGTGTTTGGCCTAACTAAGAAATCTCCTATAGAATGGAACTTAAAGGGCTAGATAAAAAGAAAAGAGCAGTTTGGTACTTGGCTCGAATTTGCTTATTTTGGTGTATTAGGGAAGAGTAAAACCGAAGGAATTTCTAAGATGGAATAAAATTAAAACCGTTTTTTCATTTAGTTGCTTTTGGAGTGGTTCTAAGATTCTTTGGAATTGTAAAATGATTGTTTTTGCAAGCTAACTTAGTTTTTGTCTATTGCTTTCTTTAGCCTATTGTCAATATACTGTTTGTTTATGTAGGGTGTGTCCCCCTCTTTTTAGCACTTCTTGATGCATGATTATGTTGTCTATTAAAAACTAACAAAGAATTTGACCAACTTGATCTTGATCTTAATATCCTGGAGCAATATCTGCAACATAACTCAAAAGTTAAACTTCATTTTTTTAACTATGGGAAATGGTAGAGATAAAGATATTAAATTACCCACTTATGTTAAATTTTTTTTTTTTTTTGGTAGGCAAGAAGCAATTATATTAGCAAAACAGGGCAAGACCCAAGGGTATACAGGATGTATACAAGAGAAGCAAAAAGACGACCAACCACCCACAAACTTGGGAAAACTACAGGATGCACATTAATAAACTTGGGAAAGCAATAAGCACCTATATGTTAATTAAATATAGGAAGCGATAATATTTTTATTTTGTTCTTTATTTTAGGATTAGTTGTTGGTGACAAACTTTATGCTAAAGCCATAATTTTTATTTCTTACTAGAGTTTGCAGATTTAAATACTTTAGAATAATATTCATAATTATTTGTTCTCTCTTCTACTTCCAGTCTCTCTCCTTGTATTCATTCCTCAACTATTTTTACATTAATCACATATCACAAATGACCATAATTTCAAGACCGTTCCAGTTTTACCTCCCAGGCCAGAAAGTTTAAACCAACAATCATATTTGCTCCAATCTTGTCCACTATAGAGGTGATACTAAGCACTGTCTTGAAGCACCAACAATAATATATATATAAGCTTAATGGTGTTTCTGTTGATTTATTTGGTTTATACCTCTTCTGGGTGCTAATTGCCCTTCTTAGCATGTGTGCCCTCTTTTTACCCCCACTGAATGTACTGTTTTACTTCCAGCCAAAAGACTAGAAGAAAAAGGTCTTTGTGTTTTCCTCTTTCTAGATATTAAACATATGCATTTGTGCCTATGGCTACCCTGTATGAATAAATAAATAAATCTGTAGAAACTAACAACCAAAATTTCATAAAAATTCATTGACCCGTACATGCCTATTTCCTCAGATCTTATAACATGGCCAATTTCATTTAATTTGAAGTTGAACCACTATCAGAAATAACATCACATTATAAACATGATATTTAATCACAGAATGCAAGCACATCAACATTCATTTTTTTCCTAAAAGGTCAGTAAATAATTGAGACTATTAATCCCAGTCTATATATTTTGTGGCCATCTCCTACATTATACGAATGAACACCATATCAACCACATTGTAGAATGTCTAAATTATCATAGAATAATGGCAGAAATGAGCATATTAACTCTAACCTGATCAAGTAATAAAGTCTTAATTGCAATCTTCTTCTTGCTCAAGGATTTGACAAATTCATCTATTGTCATTGGCTCCAACAGAGCATCTGGGCCAAGCTCTGATATTGGAGGCATGGAAGCCGGCTGTACCATCAAATTGTAGACAATTAATCAGGGACACATAATTCGAATTAACAAAAACATGGAAAATTGTAGTAATAGACAAAAGATAATATAGTACATCTTTGAGCAACCGAACTTTAGCAAATCGCCTTTTATCTGTAAAAGAGAGCTCCAAACCATCATCTAGCTGTAGAATCGAACATGAAATTTTGTTATAATCATTGATAAATCGAAAAAGAAGATATGGGCATTCATCCTTGTCCTTTCCTATGTGTGGTGCTTAATTGACCCAAGTATGAAAAAAAGAAAGATTACATTGAGACAAACTAGATAATATCAAAGAGACAAAAAGAAGATATGGGCATTCATCCTTGTCCTTTCCTATGTGTGGTGCTTTATTGACACAACTTTGGATCATCCTAACCCAATTACATTTGATATTATTTGAGGTAATCCTGAGCTGAAAATTGATTTGAAAAAAGACTGAGTTAATTCAAACTAGGAGTGTTTCTAATGTTGAGAAATTGATGGCTATATTTGGTATAGACTAGGGATGCTTCCCTTCAGATATTTGGGTCTCCTTTATGACTTCCTAATGTCGGTGTTTAGTTGCCCGAGCCCCTTACCACAGACCCTTTGCGGATCTGCCCCTTGGTACTTGAGTGAGAATGGATTGAAGGAGTTGTAAGAGATCTTAAACAAACATGGTCATTAATTGACCATTTGTCTTTATGTGTGTTGTAAGAGATCTTAAAAGGCATGTATTTGTTGAGGAAGAGTGTTCAAAATAAAGTGCACCAAGAAGGCCTCCGACATATCTACTCATGAGTTCTTAATTTGAGCCATGATAGCCCACATTTGCACAATGTGCTCACACACACCCCTAACAGTTGTGAGACGAATGGAAGAGAACTTCATGATTAGGGTACTTGCTAAAGCATTTTCTGAAGTGCCGAATTGTTCGTCAATGGCTTGAAGCAAATCTTGGACCTCATGTGCTCGATAGAACCCTATGCCAGCAATTGATTTTTGTCTTAATGAACATTATAAAACCAATTGTATATCTCTCATCGCTCATATTGAACAACTTTAGCAAGTGTGTTTAGTCATTGTTGGTGGTTCCTGTTTCCTTATGGCATAATCAATGTTCATACACTAGGAAAGTCCCCAAGTGGAGGGGTCACAATGGTCCCACTAAAAACCCACTAGCCTTAAGGCTCTTATCACCCTTTTCATAAAACTTTCCTAGACATATATCGGCCACTCAAGTTACCACTTAGGGTCATACGAACCACTTTGTTTGTCTTTGAACACAATTTATTGAAATAATTTGTACTATCTATCCTTAAAGATTAAACTACCAAATTATGTTCCAATTCATAATTCCTATAGGTAGATTATGAAAATAATATAGTATTTTATCCTACTTAATTATATAAATATAACAAAATTTCCTATAGGATGAATTTCATTATATTAAGTATAATTAATTACAATTTTTATGTCTTATTATGCATGTGATCTTGACTTAATATATAATCTTAATTAATTAAAGATGTTGTGGCTACTCTCTAATTAACTAAAATTATATTTGATCACTTGTACAATGATTTAAAAGATGTATCAGGCTCTACTTAATGTTCGGGAACATTATTCATGACTTAATTGTTCACCTAAATAATTTACCTAAATTTATTTAGTCAACATTTCTTAATGTGCTTTATAATTCAAGCACTAAACTTGAGTTTTATGTATAAAATCAAGTTACATGTGAGAGCTTTAATTTTTAAATTCATTAATATCTTCTTAAGGATATATACACTTTGTGAAAATAAAATTCTCAAAATAAATATGATTGAAATTAAATAGCATAATTGAATCACAGTATTATGCCACAAATAAGCTTATAAATTACTTACGATTAATCATAAATATTATGCACAAAATGATTTTATACAAAAAATAATCAATGCATAAATAAAAAATAATATTCATGCACAATAAAGCATTAAATTAAAATCAATTGAATATATTTTAATGCATAGACACGATTTGAGCAATACAATAAATAATACCCAAACAATTAATTAATTCGAAATGGTATAACATTCACATATATAAACATTTAAACACACAAGATAAGGTAGGCAGTGAATGTTGAATCCAAGGTCTTGAGTTCAAGTCCCTAGAAATGCACATTTCTAATCATTTTAATCAGACCAATTTTTAAATGATCCAGCCCAAAACCCAGGCCCAACCATGATCAACCCAAAGACTATCACTTAAGTCGAACCATTATAAAGGCCCATCTTATAAACCAAAGCCTCTTTCATAATAAGCCCAATGCTAATAAAATAAGGGCTTTACAATAAGCCTAAGGATTTAAAAGGGCCTAGGCTTTAAAGAGCTTCTGACAAGCACGAGGGCTTTAAGGAGATTTACAAAGGGCCCAGAGCCCTTTCATATTTTATTTTTATTTTTAAAGGGTCATCTTCTTAGTTGGTTCAAGCACACGACCTCCATTGTAGGACCAGCGGCCGAACCAAAAAAGCACTCATTTAGAGTCATTTATATCCACTGAACACATTAAATCAAGCTCTAAGAGATTTAATGCATAAAAAACAAAGCAAAATTTTAAAACCAATATATCCAATATTCTAGAAAAATGGGTCTCTATTCTGCAACTATATAAAACTTGAAAAAAAGGCGGAGATCTATGAGGCTCTAATACCAAATGTAATTAAACATTCATCATCCTAAGCATGTTTCTAATATTGAAACATGAAACGAATAAAAAAACATACCTCCAGCCATTGATGTCTGAAACGGAGGACCACAGATCTCTTTTGATATTTTTCCCTAGCCTCACTCTCTCAGATTGATGATACTCTAAAATGATTTTCCCTAACAATAGCAGCAAGAGAGGGCCCATCACCTATTTATAGGTTCTCCCATCAAGAATCTCAAACATTTTTTCATCTGTGAAACGATGTCTAATCATTACCATTTCAAATTCTTGAAACTAAGTGTTGCACCACTTCAAGAAGTTTAAAACGTTACATTAATGTAACGTTTTAAACATTTTTTAAGTGGTGCAATGTTTGGTTTCATGAATTTGACATTTGAAGTGGTAACAATTCATGCATCGTCTCATTCATGAAATGATGTGGTTCTTGATGGGAAGACACATAAATAGAGGATGGAATCCTCTTTCTTTGCTCTTACTTCGAAAAATCATTGTTTTGAAATACCATCAATTTGAGGAGAACGCTAACAGGAAAACAGAGAAGTTTTGTCTGGTCTTCGCGTTTCAAAAAAAAAAATCAATGGTTGAAGATATGTCTAGATCCTGGTTTTGTTTCAATAACATAAACATGTTTAGGATGATTAATGTATGCTTACATTTGATTTGGTATCTGCAGTTTAAACCTCTATGTTGATATGTTTTTAATTTTCGTATTAAAAATTTGCAATACGGGATTATTTTCAGACAAGATATTTTAGTTTTGATTTTCCATGGTTTTGATGCATTAAATCTCTTTTGCTTAATTTAATGTGTTTCTTTAATTAAAAATAACATCAAATGGTTGAAAAATGATGTTTTATTCTAGTTACGGTGTTGGTCCTACCATAGAGTGCATCAAGCTTTATCTGACGAAGAAGATGACCTACTTTTTCTTATGGTTATTAAAAAAACGCTTAGGCCTATTTGTGAAGCCCTAGGCCTATTTTAAAGCTTTTTTTTAAGCCATGGAACTGGGTTTTGGGCTAGGCCACTTCAAAATTGACCTAAATAAAAGAATATGTTAAATGTTTATTTCCTGGGACTTGAACCTAGGACCTAAGGTTCAACCTTCACTACCTTTACCACTAAGCCACCTTTGCTTGTGTGCATAAATGTTTATATATTTGAATCTTATCTGCTTTGAATTAATTAATTATTTAGGCATTATTTGTTATATTGCCCAAATCATGTTTTGCATTAAAATATATTAAATTAATTTTAATGCTTTATTTGTGCATGAATATTATTTTATATTTTTCATGCTTATGCTTAAATTGTTTTATGTATAAAATCATTTTTTGCATAATATTTATGACCAATTATGCAATTTATGTTTATTTGTAGCATAATAATATGATTCAATTATGCTATTTAGTTTTGATCGTATTTTATTTTGATTTTGAGAATTTTATTGTCACAAATTATATTATATCCTCTAGTTTAGATATTATTAGAATTTGTAAAAATTAGGTTTCTCATAAAACTTGACTTTATACATATAGTGCTTAAAATTATAAAGCATAATAAGACTTATAAAATGTTCACTAAATAAATTATCCAAATTATTAGGTGAACAATTAAGTTACGAATAATGTTCCTAAGCATTAGATAAATTCTAGAAATCTTTTTATTACTGTCCAAGTGGTCAATATACTTTTAGTTAATTAGAGAGTAGTCACAACATCTTTAAGTAATTAAAGGTATGTGAGGTTGGAATCATAAAGTAGAGACAAAAAATTGCTAATTAATATGTATATAATCAAATTTATCCCCAGCTGAAATTTTGTTATATTTATATAATTAATTAGGATAAATACCATATTATTTTCATAATCTGGTTGTTTTATCTTTAAGGATAAAAAATACAAATTATTTCAATAAAGTGTCTTCAAAGACAAAAAAAAGTGGTGTCGGAACCTTTTTTTTTTTTTTTTTTGAACTGTTGAGAACTTGAGAATCATAGATTATTCTCTAGATATTCTTTAGTTTATCTAGGTTTATCTCCTACCTTTTGTGTACATTATCCTCCTTCCTTTTATACTTTATTTTGTTTCCTTTTTGTTCCATTCTTTTGTATATATATATAGGTGTCTATATATTGTATAATACATCCATTCAATAAAGAAAAGCATTCTTTTCTTCTATCCTTTCACATGGTAGCAAAGCCATGGGTTAAGTTTTAGCCGTGTTCTCTTTTCTGGCAACCCCCTTCTCCGATGGCCCATCTCTTCTCCGGTGGCCCTCAATTCGGTCACATCAACTCCAACGTGGAACACCTATGAAGCCCTTGACGATGTCGCATTGCTGTCGGCATCAGATAGGGTTAAGTACATCTTTATAACAAGCTTGGTGCATATGATCTATATGCTCCAACTTGAGGGGGAGTGTTAGGAATCATTGAATATTCTCTAGATATTATCCTCCTTTTCAGTTCATCTCCTACCTTTTGTGTACATTATCCTCCTTCCTTTTACACTTTATCTCGATTCTCTCTCTCTATATATATATATATATATTGACACGAAATATGGGATAAAAAATAATAATTTCTATCTATTAGATTGACTATACACACTATTTATATAGCAAATTACAAGAGACATAATAGGAAACTAACTTATTCCTAAATCATAAAACTATCTAATTGAATCCATCAATTTAAGGGATTTTAAAATAATTCTTCTATTCATTTCTGACTTATTTACGACAGCCTCCCCTGTTTGAGAATAGATCTTCCATTCCCAGCTTGAATACAAACATTGAATTCTTCAACCCTCTTGTATCATCTAATTGATGTTATGATGGAACATAGGACATACACACTACTCCTTCTTCCAATTTTTCTTTGGTGAAATGTCTATCAATCTCAATATGTTTTGTCCTATCGTGTTGGTTATGAGCAATATTGATAGCCGACTTGTTGTCACAATAGAGCTTCATAGGACCATTCCACTTGATTCTCAAATCATCTAGAATAATCTTCAGCTAGTAGTTCACCTGACCAGCAGGCAATGGCCGCAAGCTACGATTACGTAGGCGACATTTGCTACCACATTACCTTGTTGCTTCTCATATTTGCTAAATTACCTCGAAAGTCTGATACCACCCATTAGTTGATCTTGATCCAGCTATGGAACCTGCATAGTCAGCGTCGGTGTATGCTTCTAAAGCAAGAGTAGTTCTTCTTGAACAAAATTCTTTTCACGAGGTTGCCTTTCAAGCGTCGGCACCTATAAAGCGGCTTGAAGTGAGGTTCTCTTGGATCGTGCATGAATTGACTAATCACGCTCATCGAGTAAGCGATGTTTGGCGAGTGAGCAAAGTATATCGTTCTGTGAGCCTTTGGTACATTCTTTTATCCTGCTTTGGTTCTTCTTTAAACCTCCCGACTTATGGTTTTGGATCTGATGGTAGAGATTGGTTTACGCAATCTTCCACATTTACGATAAATCAATCACATACTTTTGTTGAGAGATATGCCTGTGCAAGGAAGTGCCAGTTTCCACACCAGTTCCTTTATCTGAGCTCTTTGCTAACCTCTGCTTCACTTCATGCTTCTCTCTCTCTGTGTTTCAGTCATGATGTAAATCGACATAGATAGAAGGCCGATTTACTCCCTCTGGTCAGTGGCAATGAGAGTGTGGTCACTATGAACTGTTTGTACCCAAACTCTTTCATGACTATTGCAAATCTCCCAAACCCAGCTCTAGGAGATTGTTTTAGCCCATAAAGGGCCTTTTTCAGCTTGCACACATTGTTACCTGTGTTCCCCTCAAATCCCGGTGGGATGTTCATATAAATCTCTTCATCTAAATAACCATGAAGAGAAATGCATTAACATCTATCTTGTAGGACATATTGTAGTGGGCAGCCATGATGATGGGATTTTACGATATTCATTTTTGCAAGCCAAGCAAAGTCATTAATAATCAAGCTCATAAGTTCGAGTGTATCGACATTCTATACGTCCTATGTCTCTCGAGAGATCCATCGACCTTATATTTCAACGAAAATCCACTTGCAATCAACAATGTTTTTCCGCACTTCGGTCTTTGATGATGTCCATGTTTTATTCTTTTCTAATGCACTCATCTCCTCTCTCATAGCATCCTTCCATTCCCTTTTTGTCAATGCCTCGAAAACAGTGTTGGGGATGATAATGGTGTTTAGACTAACAATGAAATTCTTGTAGGCTAGTGATAGATGCTTAAGAGATATATGGAGTGATGGTGGATAGAGTGGTCAGTTAGTGCATTCTCTGGTGCCTTTTTAAACCTTAACTGATGGGAAGGTCTAGGTCTAGGTTGTTTGTTGAGTCGGTGGAAGTTTCACCAGGTTGTGTATATAAAGGTGGGTCGATCCACCATGGTTTCATTTACCGAGTGCAGGTTAGATTCTTGGACCTGCTTTGGTTCTAAATGGCCTTTTCCCTTGAATACATCTTAGGAAATTGTAGAAAACTGCAAGTGACTAGACGAACCAGGGGATGACACGAGTTCATTGGTAGAATTGGGTGACTCAAGTGTGATTGGCTCTGATGACTCAAGCTCTTCATCACCATGGGTTGCAGGACATAGGAAGATCAGAGGTTGAAAAGGACTCCACCAAGGACTATTTTCATCATTGAAATCTCCCCCTTAAGAGAGGACTTGGGGAAAAATGTTTGTTTTGAGTGAAGATAACATCTGAGAGATGTAAAATTTTACGGAGGGAGTTAAACTTGATTCGTAATAACTTTTGAGTGGATGAGTAACTAAGGAAAACACATTTTTTGGCTCAGGGGTCTAGCTTGTCTCTATGTTGGTTGTGGACATGAACAAATGCAAGTTCTAAAGTGTGGATGGAAACTCTTAAGTACCTCTACGGGACTTTTGTTGTTTAACAATCGTGAGGGAATTCTATTTATCAGGTGTGTGGCAGTAAGAACAGCTTTCCTCCAATAGGACTTAGGAACATTCCCTTGAAAGAGCAAGGCTCCGGTTGTGTTAAGTAAATGCCCATTTTCCTCTCGAATTTTATTTGTTGGGGTGTGTTAACATGATGAGTCGTGGAATGCCACATAAGTGAAAGGGTGACAAAATCCGGTTGAAGTAATCTCCCCAGCATTGTCGTCTAAAGCTTTTATTTTAACCTAAGAATTGGTTTTGAACCATTGGTGAAATTAGGTATAACAATGCTAACATCAATTTTGTTTAAGAAGAAAATTCCATTATGGCTTAGTCACGATCATCCAATTAAGGATACAAACTGACAATTGAAACATTAGGTATAGTCGAAGGACCCATATGTCTATGAATCAAATGAAAAGGATGAGAACTTCTTCTATTGCTAATAGGAAAAGATGCATAGTATGTTTGTCAATTCCCTGATATAACTTCGAAATATCTTATCCTTGGAACAAATAAGAAACATGACCTTTAAACCACAAAAAGATGGATGACCGAGGCGTAGGTGATACAACCAAATGGTATCTTTATTTGAGGAACTGAAAATAAACAAAGACAAATTATTACTAGTTTTCTGAGATGATTCAAGGTAGTAAAGACCGTTCCTTAGCAAATCCATCCTCCTCCCCGAGCCATGTTCTTGAAAACACCTGATAGAAGGAAAAAAAAATAGCATAACATTTAAGATCATGAGTAAACTTTTGAATGGAAACAAAATTTAGCCCGTGATTTTGGTATGGGACATTTTTAAGGATAAGGGTAGGTGTGATTATTGTGTTTTTTTTGACAGTGGCTGAAGAAATGTTGTTCTTGGGTTTTCTTTGTGGGCAGATGATGCTGGAAAGGGCAGGTTTTGGGATGCTATTCTGTTGGTCTATATTACTGGAGTCTATCATCGAGTCATCATAAACCTGACTGAGGCATTTAAAGAAGAGATAGAGGTGCCTTTACGAAAGAACCTGAAACAAGCTCCGATAGGTTTGTCGATGGATCGACAAGCTTCTCGACTTGTCCATTTCTTCATTGAACCACTTTATCAGTTGAATTTTCCTCAATTTTGGGCTGCTCTGCCATGTGTACTTGAGCCCTTTGTTGCCCTCCACGGTTTCCCCATTCACAACTTGGTGGCTTACCTTTCAACTTCCAACACTTCTCTCTTGTGTGCCTTGGTGTCTTCTGTGGTGCGAAAACAATCCTTGTTCTCCTTCCGATTGTCTACCTAAGTGTTTAGGATCATTTCTTCCTTTCTCTACGGATATACATTTTTCTTTACTAGGGCTAATCCGTCAAGGTTTGTAGTTGAGCACAACACTCCCAACGATGGCATCCTTAGGACATTTCATTTTTATCACCCTATAATGATCAAGTTCTTGCCACAAAGCTTTCAATTTGATTGGCATATTCAATAACTGTTTTTCTTCCCTATTTTGTAGCAATCGTCTTCACCTTGACCTCATATACTTGAGCCGCATCTCTAGCTTTTGAATACATTTGGTGGATTGCATCCCAAATATCCTTAGTCGTAGCCAAGAACATACATGTGTCACTAATCTCAAAAGTAATAGAATTCCACAACCATGCCATAATCATAGATTCTTCTTCATCCCATGCTTCAAAATGGGGATCTCCTGGTTTTGACCCTATACCTATAAGATGGTTGATCTTCCCTTTCCCTTTCAGCACAATGCGAACAAGTTGAACATTAAGGTAATTTTTCCATCGACCTATATCGCGACTGAATATTTTGCAATTCCCCAGGTTGTTGAGATCGTACAATCTCCTCCGATTGTGTTGTAGTAGTCGTCTCTGCAACCTCCGACATCTTCCATAAAAAAAAACCGATCTCTTGGGAATTAAGGCAAATCGCAAAAAAAAAAAAAAAACAAACTAGCAGCAATGAAGGCTAGTAAAATGGACACATGAAATACTTTGTTTTACCTTTAGAATAGAGAAAGAAAACATGAATAGAAAAAGAAAAAATCCAGTTATGAAGGACATAAAAAATGAGTTTTGGACATATTTAGTTTATTTAAAAAAAATTACCAAAATAGGTTGAAATTGGAAATAATGCCCAAACTAGTGCGTCTCTCACTTGGAAATCTTTTTAAGTTAATGCATGATCAACGACTTTGGCATTAACAAAAACCCACTAAAACATTCAATATTAGGAGTCACTAGCTGTGGCATTGACTTTTTAAAGTGATGTTGCGGTTAATTATTTATATTTTGTCTTTGATAAGAAATTTCAATCTGTGATCGGTAACTGACATTCTGTTCACTAACTTGGGCGTGGCGCGATTTCAATCTATATTAGTAATTTAAAAAAAAATAACCTATTTATGTCCAAAGCTCAAAAAAAATGGCAATGAAGGCCAAAATGATGCCCAGGTTTTAGAAACCTATTGCTCTGATACCATGACATGAAATATGGGATCAAAAATAATAATTTCTATCTATTAGATTAACTAAACACGCTGTTTATATAGGGGACTACAAGAGAAGAAATAGGAAACAAAAGACATAATAGGAAACTAACTTATTCCTAAATAAAAAAAATATCTATTTGAATCCCTCAATTTAAGGGAGTTTAAAATAATTCTCCTATTCTATTTACATCTTATTTATAGCTTAACATATATATATATATATATAGGTGTCTCTAAACTGTGTAATACAACCATTCAATAAAGAAAAACATTCTTTTCTTCTATCCTTTCACATGAACGATAAAAGTGGTGTCAGAACCTACGACATTAAGTTGTAACACTTGAAAAAAATGAGTGCAGGGAATGAATATTTCATTGATCAAAATATATAGAATATATACAACAAGTTTCTCCCTATATTAGGAAACTGAACACAATTATATCCTTGATCCACAGGAATAGAATATATACCATCTGCTCTAAGCTAATACCACAGTCTGACTATACATAATTCCTCTCTAATTTACGCCCAGTTTTATCACTCGATATTAACCCCGAAAATATAGATGCCACTCCCCCTCAAAGTGGTTTTGAAGATATCTTTCGTCTGCGGCTTGCTCCTTAACTAAATCAAGCATTTTTGGGAAGACTCTTTGTAAGTAGATCAGCCACTTGGTCTCTGGTTGGCACATAGGTCATGTAGACTACACCTCCTATTTTTTCTTTGATAAAGTGTTTATCTACTTTAACATGTTTCGTTCAGTCATGAAGAACTAGATTGTGTGCAATAGAAATAGCAGCTTTATTGTCACGATACAATTTCATAGGAAGTGCTTCTAAAACCTTCAACTCCTGTAATATTCTTCTAATCCATATCACTTCACCGCATTACCTTGAGCAACTGGCAGAGTGCATACACCTTGCTCCTCGTCATAACGATATGTTTCTTACTTCTCAGTCTCAAATTACCTCAAACACTCATTACAATATCAGTTGATCCTTCTGTCGATATACATCCGGCCAATCTGCATGATATAGGCTTCAACGAGGAAGTCCTGCGTGCGCAGAATAGACCTTTGCCAGGTGTTCCCTTTAGGTACCTAAGGATTCTATGAATTGCCTCAAAGTGTTCTGGGCCTAGTGAATGCATGAACTGATTAACAATACATACTGGAAATGTTATATCAAGTTGAGTGTGTGATAAATAAGTCTTTCAACTAGTCTTTGAAACTTTTCTCTGTCTCTAACTTTCTCTACACTAGCTAGTTTAAGTTTCAAATTTGGCTCCATGGGAGTTTCAGCTAGCCTGCATCCCATAATACCTGCCTCCTTGAGCAAATCAAGCTCATACATCTTTTGACTTACAACAATTCCCTCCTTGGATCGAACTCCATCTCGAGAAAATACTTTAAGTTTCACAAGTCCTTGATTTCAGAATTATGGCAGCTTCTTTAAAATTCTCTGGTTCAACACGTCATCCTCTATTAAAATAATGTCATCAACATATACAATTAAAACTACAACTTTACCTTCTTTTGAATGCATGTAAATAAGGTTTGGTCAACCTGACTTTATAAGAAACCAAATCTCTTAACAGCTTTGCCAAAGCATTCAAACTAAGCTCTTGGTATTTGTTTTAAATTCGCGGGTTTACTGATTGCAAACCACCACCATATGGCACCTTCAAGCGGGAGAGAAGTATCTGGCTTTCTCTCTTGCCTGGTCTCCCATTCAGATTTGCTTTACATCAAGTTGGTACAATGGCCGACCGCATTGCAATAAAGATAAAGAACCGAATGGAATTTATCTTGGCAACAGGGGCAAATGTTTCTTGATAATCTATTCCATGGGTTTGTGTAAAACCTTTCGCAACTAATCTGGCCTTGTACCTTTCTATGGTACCATCTACTTTGCTTTTAACTGCAAACACTCATTTGCACCCAACAATTTTTCTCTAAACATCACATCTACGTATCATTCTTCCTCGATACTGCCATCTCTTCAGGCTCAAATCTCAGTTCGATCGTCCAAAGCCTCCTTAATACTTCTAGGAATCAGAAGTTTTGAAATTTCAGTGGTAAAGGCTCTATATTTAGGAGAAAGGTTACCATAGGACACATTTGGAAATTGGATGTCTAGTACAAGTACAGGTTCCTTTTCTAATGGCAATGGGAAGATCAAGATCAGATTCTTGAGTGGGAAGAATAGGGTTTAAAACTAGACTAAGTTCAAGAACAGCATAAGGAATAAAGGTGAAGTATTACCTGATGTATTTGGAATGATTTCACTTGGAGACTTCTCATGAATAGGTGTTGGACTAATCAATGGACTTTCACCCTTTTAAAAAAAAAAATTCTGGTGTAAACCATAGGTTCAAGATTGGAACGCTTTTTTCTTGTAGTAATATTTCCATATCTGATAAACCAATATCAGTTTCTACACTATCAGACTGAGTGATCCTAGTTTCCTTATTTGTTTCAAAAATTATATTTGGTAAAGCTTCAATTTCCCAAAAAATTTATTCACTAGAATTCTCCCCTTGGATTAAATTCTTGTTAAACAAAGGAAGATCTTCCAAAAAAGTTGCATCCATAGTGACATAAAATTTATGTGTGAGAGGATTAAAGAATTTGTACCATTTTTTATTTGGAGCATAACCAGCAAAAAGAGACTTGCATTTTGTTTGCTTGGTCCGACTTGGACCGAGATTTCTTTGGAGCGTGCACATAAGCAATGCATCCAAATATTTTTAAAGGCTGATCTGAATTAATTCCAGATTCAGGGAAAAAAAAATTCAAGCACTCTAAAGGAGTACTATATTGTAAAACCTTAGATTTTCTATCCTATTAATTAGGTATGATGCTGTTAAAAAAGCATCCCTTCACAAATATTTTGGCAAGTTCATATAAAACATCATTGCACGAGAGACTTCCAATAGATGTTTATTCTTACGCAGCAATTCATTTTGTTCAAGAGTATCAATGCAAGAAGACTGATGTAAGATCCCTGTTTTTAAAAAATCTTCCAAGGATACTATTATAATACTCTGTCCCATTATCAAACCTCAAAATACTTACTTTTGTTTGAAATTGATTTTCTATCATGTTGTAGAAATTCTGAAAAATTGTTTATACTTCTGACTTCTTATGCATTAAGTATACCCAACATAGATGAGTATGGTCGCCTATAAAAGTTACAAACCACCTTTTTTTCCCAAAATAGTAGTAACCCTTGAGGGTCCCCAAACATCATTGTGAAATAAATAAAACGATTTTGATGGTAAATAAGGCCTTGGGACATAAGGTTTTCGTTGACTCTTAGCAAGCAAACAACTTTCACATTTAAGTTTCAAAGGATTCACATTCTTAAGTAGCAAAGGAAACAAGCGTTTTAGATAAATAAAACTAGGGTGGCCCACTATGTAATGTCAAACCATTATTTGTTCATAAGCAAATACAGAAACATTATTACTAGACTCTTGAGCAATTTTAGCACTAGGTGAATTATCCTCAAAATAGTAAAGGCCATTGGTCATTCTAGCCCTACCATTCGTCATCCTCAAATTTCTGTCCTGAAGAACACAATGAGATTCATCGAAAATAGCCAAACAATTAGAATCTTTTGTTAGTTTACTAACTAATAAAAGATTACAGGCCAATTTTGGAACATGAAGGACATAATTAAGGTTGATTTTTTTTTAGATCAGTATTGAACCTTTTCTAGCAACAGAAGAGAAACCCCATCTACAACTTTGATCTTTTAATTTCCAGAATATGGTGTATATGATTGGAAGAGTTTAAATGAATTTGTCATATGGTCTGAGACTTCGGAATCTATGATCCATGGAGCAGAAAAAATTGATGAATTAGACATAAAAGAATTGAATAGAGCCTTAGATCCAATGCTTGTATTAGCCATTGAAGCATTAGGAAAGTGATACACCCACACACTCACAATTCACACCCAACGGCAATTAGCAAGCAAAAGATAACTCAAGAAATCAAATCTGAAAACTGCTTTAGTTTTGCATTGAATGAATGAAGAAAAAAAAATGAAAGAAATGGAGAGAACAATAGGGAAATCAAGCAATTCGAGAGGCCTGTACTCTCCCTAGGGCAGTAGCCCGCCAACTGAATTAGCTAGAAAAATTCCAATCCCTTACCCACGCCACAAACAAGCTTCTTAAAGCAAAAAGGCTGCCCAGCAACCAACTGAAATCCCTAACCAACTCCTCAAGCAAGCCAATGGGGTCCTAGAGAATCTTTTCCAGCTGCACAGTCACATTTTCCTCCCCTATGCCAGCTTGTTTTGGCAAAAGACTCCTTGATCCCTGCCCTTTGCCCCTCCTCGTATATGTGTAGCAAATGGGGGGTTTATCATTACCTCGCCCAAAGAAGCACCTTGTCCTCAAGGTGAAAATGTGGGAACTGTTGTTGGATGACAGAAGACGGCTCCCAGGTTGCTTCAAACTCAGGTAAGTCCTTCCATTTCAGTGGGCAATTCCATATCAGCAGACAGTTGTGAAGGCAAGGGTTGTGGACAATGAGCGGCACCTACTGCTTTCCGAAGTTGGGATACATGAAAAACAGAATGAATTGTTGCTGAAGGGGGAAGTTTCAGCTTGTAAGCCACGGCTCCAACTTTTTTCAAAACTTCATAGGGGTCGTAATACCTTGGTTCCAGCTTCTCATTTTTGCAATGTGCTAGGGATCGTTGACGGTAAGGCTAGATCCTCAAGTATACCAAGTCACCTTCCTGAAAATGAACATCACGCCTATGTGCATCAGCAGTAGCTTTAATTTGGGACTGTGCTCGCGTTAAATGAGACTTCAATTCATCAAGGATTGCATCTCTTGTAGTAAGAAGTTGATCAATTCCCACAACTGGTAGTGTATCTGATGATTACTAAGGGGGAGGTGGGTCCTACCCATAAAGAGCTCTAAATGCAGTTGTACGGATAGAAGAATGGTAGGAGGTATTATACCAATATTCTGACCATGAGAGCCACCGTGCCCACTGTCTTGGTTTATCCGAAGCAAAACAATGGAGGTAAGACTCAATGCTCCTATTAACAACCTCCGTCTGTCCATCACTTTGTGGATGATAAGTAGAGCTACATTTCAGTAATGTTCCTTGTAGGTGGAAAAGTTCAGTCCAGAAGAGACTCATGAAAACCTTGTCGCAGTCCTACACAATGGAGTGTGGTAACCCATGTAAACGAACCACCTCCTTAGAGAAAATCAACGCCACAGACTGAGCAGAAAATGGGTGTTTTAGAGCTATAAAATGAGCATTCTTGCTGAGTCGATCAACGATAACAAGAATTGTTTCGAATCCTTCAGATTTGGGTAATCCCTCAATAAAGTCCATTGTCAAGTCATCCCAAATTAAACTTGGCACTTGCAGCGGCTGAAGCAAACCTACAGGAGATAAGGTGGAATGTTTGTGCTACTGGCAAGTGTTGAAAGCTGCAACATACTGCTCAATTTAATTTTTCATTCCCACCAATAGAAGCCGCCCTGAATCTATGTTTTAATACCCATGAATCACATATTGTCCATCAGGATATTCTTATGAGAGAGATTATAGCTTCTTGTGGTACGAATTCAGCAGACCTTTGAACATCAACCGACCTTGCACTAGTGTATACCCCGGATGAGAGTCCTGATCTCTTTCCAAATCAGAAATGAGCTTGCAAAGTGATTTATCCTTTTGCACTTGCTGATATAACTCCCCCACCATATTAACTTGTGGAATGGATAGGGCAACCAAGAATACTTCTTCAGGTCTGCGTGAGAGGGCATCGGCAGCCTTATTTTCTACCCCCGCTCGATATTCAACTACAAAATCATAACCCAAAAGCTTTGTAATCCACTTTTGGTGTTCTACAGCCACTAACCTCTGCTCAAGCAGAAACTTTAAACTCTTTTGATCTGTGCGCACAACAAACTTGTGTCCAATCAAGTAGGGTCGCCACTTCCGCACTGCGAAGACTATTGCCATGAGCTCACGTTCATAAACTAACTTGTGCCTCACTTGAGGTGGCATTACATGGCTGTAGTAAGCGATTGGTCGTTGTCCCTACATCAGAACTACCCCAAGTCCATGCCCGGATGCATCAGTTTCTACAATAAATGGAGTTGAAAAATCTAGAAGCGCTAAAACAAGGACTGTAGTCATTGCTATTTTTAATCTTTGAAATGCCTCCTCTCACGCTCCTTCCAAACTAAAGTGGTTCTTCTTCAACCGTCCTAGACAAGGTTCTTGTCATATTTGCCACAAATCTCTGATAGAGGTCAAGAGGCCTAGGAAACCCCGTAATTCACGCAGAATGTTTATGTTTCATTTCAAAGATTGCTTCGATTTTTAGTTGATCTACGCTCACACCCTCTTCGAAATGGCTCTTAAATATCTAACCGACGCTGAAACAAAGCAACATTTAGATTGATTCACATACGTATCGGGCTCGTAATCCCATCAAACAATGCAGGTATGCTCTACAAAGCTCTTACTATAGACTAAAATGTCATCAAAGAACACTAACACACGCATAGCAGTGGTTTAAATACCTCATTCATGAGAGCTTAGAAAGTAGTTGGCACATTCATAAGCCCAAATGGCATGACGAGGAACTCGTAATGTTCCTCATGAATCCTAAACATTGTTTTTGGTATATCTTTCGGGGCGCATTACCTAATTTAGTGGTAACCCCCGACGGAGGTTCAATAGGAGAATACTCTAACTCCAGGTAAACTCATCATCACTAGGATGGGGAAATTTATCCGAGATTGCTTTCTACCAATGCTCTATAATCACACAAAACTCAACTCCCATCTTTTTCTCGACTAGTAATATAAAATTAAAAGGACTAAAACTAGGGCAAATTATACCTCGCAAATGAGCATTCTCCTACCAACTCGATTACAACATACAAGCATCCTGTAAGGCCTCACACCCACCTGGGCAGCCTTTCCTTCAAAGTTATAGCATGATCTCTACTGCATTGAGGAGGTATTTCCTATGGCATTTGGAAAACAACCTCATATTTCTCGAGTACTGTTTGAATGGGCGATGGAACACACTCCAACATGAGTTCTGGCTAAATCACCATTCTCAATTCAACCAGAACCTCTGTTAATCATCGGTAATGGCCGAAATCATCGCTTCTCTCAATGACACTAGTGATTGACATAGGTCGGGATTAATTGGGAGAATCACTTTCACTTTGTATTTGAAATCCCATTCTAAATCCAATTGATGTGCACATTGCACAGGGTTTCTAGCCATTGGATGCCAAAAATAACATCGGAACTTGTCAAATTGAAAGGTAGAAATTTTATGTTACCTCCACACCTGCAAACAACCCACCGCTTGCAACCCGACTCCTTCACAAATCTCTGGCTCCCATTAATACCCCATGTGCCTCGTCGTCTGCCGTGACCTCGCCACTCCTTTACTAAATTGAGATGAAATTCAGGTTGCCCCACTATCTATGAGGCATCACACTCCGGTTGTGTTCTAATCATCCCTCGAACTCTCCATGGTCTTCATGATGTTAACCCACTACGTAATTTTAGAGACAATTTCAACCCCTACATGGTTGCTTTCTCCGTCCCTTCCCCAAATTCTTCCGTATTCTAAAAACACTCCTCTGATGACTCTACAATAGCCCCTGGGACTCACTCTGCATTCCATATTCTCATCATCTAAAACCATCAACACTTGTAACTCACGCAGCTTACAACGGTGTCCCAGCACGAACTTCTTGTCACAACGATAGCACAATCCCTTAGCCCTTTTGATGATCTCGCTCCACGCCCGCTAAACTCGAGGTTCTTTCACCCTCTTCACTTCTATGGGGCAAAGCGTTCTAATCGTGTGTTGCTCTGTAGGTCGAACTCGCAGGAGATACAAAATTTTGGTTCATTAATGCGAACCCTGGCACCATGAGGTTCAACTTCAACCTCACATTTTTCCTCAATAAGTTTCATAGAACATCATGTGCCTTCGCCTGGGTTGCAACATGCAAGCCAAATAATTTCAGCCCAACCACTGACAAACCGCTTCCAAGATCTATTCTAAGACCCCCGTTAATGGTGCCGCCATCGTCTTGAATTGTCGCCAATAGTCTTCGATCAAGGTTGCCGCAGAGCGAACAATGATTCATACGATCCCTCTTCCCGGAGTACGGAATCTCCTAAAGATCATTCCTTTCAACTCCTCCCACCTTCGAATTGGTCGTCGACCATCTTCCCACTGGAACCACGCGATGGCTTCCCCTTCCATACTTAGAATAGTTGCCTCAAGTTTCGCATTTTCTAGCATCACATTGAGGTCGAAAAGTCGTTCAGCACGAAACACCCATCCATCGAGGTCGGTGCCATCAAAAATGGGTAACTCGAGTCGCCCAGTCTCATCATCCCACTACCCATTATCTACCACGAACCGCCATTCCTCGGCTTCCAGACCGACTTCCCATCGCTCTTCCATCATTTTTTTTCTACTGTTGTTCAGCTGTTGCTAGTCCCTTCACCCCATTATAAAGCAATCAATGAGCTTACTTCACATTTCGCTTCAAATTTTTCCAAGGTCAGGATCTGATGTAAGCTCTCATGAACTAGGTTGAACCCTAGCTGCATTTCGGCTTTTACAATTTGTACTTCCTCCTACCAACCGGCACCGTCCGTCCTGGATTGTAGTCAATATCAGAAATAGAATCGATGTAGTTTTTTTCCCATCCTGCTCCAATTTGCTCTGATACCACTTTGATACACCCACACACTCACAATTCACACTCAACAAAGAATTAAAGCAAAAGCTAGTCTCAGAAATCAACTTGAAAACTACTCACCTCCTTGCATCGAATTTAGAACGAAGAAAAATATGGAAAACAGAGAACACAGGAAATCAGCAATCTTGAGAGGCATGGCCTCCCTGGGCAAGCCCATTAACTAAATTAGCTAGAAAAATTCCAATCCCTTACCCACGCCACAAACAGCCTTCTTAAAACAAAAAGGCTACCTAACAACCAATTGAAATCCTAACCAACTCCCCAAGCAAGCCAATGGGGTCCTAGAGAATCTTTTCTGGCTGCTCAGTCACATTTTCCTCCCTTATGCCAGCTTGTTTTGGCAAAAGACTCCTTGATCCCTACCCTTTGCCCTTCCTCGTATATGTGTAGCAAATGGGAGGTTTATCAAAAAGTTAGATGAGGTAGAACTGGATTTCAGCAGCATATGAAGATGCTCCATTTGTTCTTTGGTGAAAGGACCAGCATCTGCTTCATTAGCAGTAGGAACTCTTTGTCCAAACTTCTCTCCTCTATTTTGCCAATTTTGAGGTTTTCCGTGTAGCTTCCAACACGTTTCACGAGTGTGATGAGGCTTATCACAATTGTCACACCAAACCCGTGGTTTTTCACTGGTTTTTTCTCCTGTTCTACGTTGGTAAGTTGATTTTAAAGGACGAAGCAACCTTTAAAGCCGATCCTTCAACAAAGAACCTGTGATCCTTCTTTCCCAAAGATCACATGTCTTCTAATCTTCCCTTCTAACCTCAAAACAACTCACCAATTGGAATAAGAGGGGGCTGTCTCCCAATACCTCCCCAACTTCATCAAATTCAACGTGCTCAACCTCAAATGCACTACCAGAATTTAAAGATTCTAATAGAAACAATAATTTTTATGATGTTGGAAATCCTCTGTTGATTTCCACTCCTAGGTGTTAAAGAGATCCAAATCCTACCTTATTCACTTAAGTGGAATTGAAATATTTTGCGGATTGTCTTCCCCGACGTAGATCTCCAATCTCGAGTCAACTCAAAATTTCGAGATCGATTCAAATCAAAAAAGTACATTTGATTAATGTTTTCCATAACTCTTTGTGGTCGTTGAATAGCACATATAGTCGAAACTCTGCTATCTTCCATTGAGTTTACAAGTCACGCCATCACCATGGGAGTTTTCCGCGTCCCATTTAAGCATAAGCAGATCCGTGCTTTCTTTGAGCCTCGCTTCGCCGCTAAATACCCTATCTTGCCACAACCTTTGGTATACATCCGGACTGCTTGTGACCATTAGAGACAATTATCTTCATTCAATCGAATGGTAGTACTCTGAATTGAGTGAGAATCAACCCCAGTTTTCAAGGATTCCATTCTGTTTTCGGATGAAGAGGCAGTATTTAGAGGATTAATGGTAGAGTCTTATGGTATTTCAAACATGATAAAGGGACAGGGGATGATGTAAAAGATGGCAAAGAAGAAACAGAGAAAAAAATCAGGCAAAACTACTCTGATACCAACTTGAAAATAATGGGTGAGGGGAATGAATATTTCATTGATCAAAATATAGAATATATACAATGTGCTTCTCCTATATTAGGAAACTGAACACAATTATATCCGAATCCTAGGAATAAGAATATATACCAAATCTACTCCTGACAACTAATACGCTATGTGCCTATACGTAATTCTTTTCTACTAATTTACATGATTTTATCACTCAATATTCTACTTCCCAAAAAAACATATTTTTCCAACAATAATTTGTGTGACCAATACATGTCTAGGAAAGTCTTGTCAAAAGGGTGATAACTCAAGGCTAGTGGGTTTTTAGCGGGACCATTGTGACTCCTCTACTTACCCAAGGACTTTCCTAGTGTATTTAAACACAGGCACCCACTAGTATCCTGGGTTAGAGTTTACTCATCAATATGAAATAAATTGGAATTTCTATCAAAAGATTAAAGTGAACTATTCAAATAGAGATTTAGCCCACGGGTAATCTTTATTAGATTAGATTTAATGTAGTGCATGTCTTACATTGGTAGCAGATACAATTAGTGATATAGGCCACAAATCAAACATAAGCTTTTGGACTTTTTAATAGTATCTCAACTTGCTACTTACACTTATATGCGCCAAGAAATTCCAGAACTTAGGGGTGACAACTACAAAATATGGAAAGAAAGGAATCTTCTTCATCTAGGGTGAGTGGACATTGATCATGACATAAGGAAACAGGAACCACCATCAGGGACTCAATAAAGCACACCTGCTAAAGTTGCGCTATGAGCAATGGGAGAGATCTAATCGACTCAACGTAATGTTCATTAAGACAAAAATCATTGCTAGTATTAGGGTTTTGTTAAGCAATAAGAGAAGGTCCAAGATTCGCTTAAAGTCATTGACGAACAATTCGTCACTTCAGAAAAAGCTTTAGCAAGTATTCTAATCATGAAGTTCTCTACAATGGATAATGGCCTTCTTTTACTTCAGAAAAGGCTTTAGCGTCTTCTTTTCCTTCACACAATCCACGAGATACATAGCAAGGTCGCCTTTTGAGGCTTTTTGTGCGTGCTATCCACAAAGGACAAGGACCCATGCCATCCAAGGAGTGTCTCTTTAATCAAAAAGAAGAGAACCCAAGACATTCTAAAGAGAGTAAAAACCAACTGCCATAGAATCCTTGTTTCTGCACGGTGATGAAAAATGTGATTAATTGTTTCTTCTTCATAGTGGCCAAAATTAAAAGAGACATTTTTTTGCCAAAGAAAGTTCCTCCTTGCACCTAATCCAAAGTAAAGGTTTTCTCAAATACCTCCCATAAAATCCACCTTCGAGGTACACAACTCAAAATGAATCTCCACAGAACAATAAAGGGACATCGACTCTAAAAAATAAAGGATTTGAATGAAAAGATTAGAAGGGACTTAGAGACCCTAAATAGGCTCTGATATTATATGGAGAAAAATAATTTTTTTCAACTTTATGATAAAATAATACAATAGTTATAATGTACAATCCAACAAAATTAGGAAACTAAATTACACAAAATCGACAAGTTAACTAATTCTTAGAAATCCTCTACCCTACAAATTAAGAAAATGAAACAAGAAAGTATACTACCATGTAACTTTCAAAAAGTAATCATGCTTACTTCAATAAATAACTCGAATATTTGATGGCCAATCATCAAAGTGTCCTTGACAAGGCAGAATTCGAAATCAAACTCCTTATGTCATTGTCATTCAAAATGCAAAATGTTTTATGAGGAGAATAGAACACTCAAGATAAGCATCGGCTGTGAAATAGCTAATCCATCTCAAGTAATATTTTGAATAACGAAGAAAAGGATTTGATGAATCAGAATTTAGTAATATGATAAAATTTACATTGAGTGCTTCACATCAATAATCTTCTATTGATCTTACACTCACAAGTAGAGAGACTATTTATCATACCACAACTTTTCAAACTCCTCTACTTAGTTCTCTGTCCTTTATTCTTTGTTGCTTCAAGTTCATCATATCTAGTTATCAATCTTACCCCATTGATCACTACCTGCAACCTCTCTAGCAAGACCTATCTTGCATCTTGTTTCCAAAGATCACACACCAAAATATAATTATTAACACCAATAGTAGAACAATCACCACATTAATCTCTTTGTCACTTCTTTCCATTCTTTGCTCTATTATGCAAACTTTTCACCACAACCAGCTGTCATCAATCCCAATTTTATACCTAAACTTTGCCCTTAATAAGAAACCTTGTTATTGCCTTTATTATCTCAGTGCAAGACCCTCATTTTCCCTTGTGTGCCAAGAACACTAGCTAGCAAGTTTTTTTCTTATTTTCAGCACAGTAAATTCTAAAAACATGGCCAATTAGGCTGTTACTGTATCTATAAATCCTGCATTCATCTTCTCATCAATCATAACCTTATAAATCATAGCCCTTACCACCTGTAATTTATTATGGGCTACATCAAGAATGCTTAAAATGAAATTAGAGCAGTGTGAGATCATAAGATATGCTATAGCATAGGATGTAGAATATTTAAATTTTAACCAGTGGCCCAGGAAGTAATACATGAAAAATGCACTCATGATAAGTGAAAGACAGTACTCACAAACAGTACGATGGAGAAAAGGTTGTCTGGGATGGTTTGACCTATTTTGTAGCACAGACCATGAATTCACCAATAAGGAGTGACCGACCAAATTAAAATCCAAATCAACAAAGCACAAAAGCACAATTAAAAGGAATTTGATTTACAGGTTCGAAAAGGCATGATTGCCAGGAGTTCGAAAGAGGATGAGACCCTAAACAAATCTGAAAGTGAGAATTAACTAGACTCCTTCAATTAAGGTTGTAAGGCTTAGGACTAAAAACTATTGAGTGGCATAGAGACTTTTTCCCTTCAGGGCAGAAATTTTCAATTCCATTGAAAAATGTCTTCAATGCAGTGAGGTTTCCTTCAACCCATAAGATTTTCTAGCATCGACAAACCAACAACTATGAATAAACAAGCAGCAAAGGAAGTTGAAGCAAAGTGATAAGAGAATAAACTAACTCATCACCGTTACACCATAAAACCCATTTTTTAGAACATAGATGGGGAGAAATTTTATATATATTATGAATATAAAAAAGTTCAGACATATTGAATAGAATCAATTCAAACAATGATCAAAGCAGACTAGATTATATCACCTATCCATACTTCAGACCAGTATCCTCTCTAAGATAATCCTCATTCTGATCAATAGGGACACCCTCAAGATGCTAATTGGTTGATCACAAGATAGCATCAAGAAATATCAATGAATGCATTTCCTTAAAGTTCCATAAGCATAGAGCCATAGACAAAACCCAAGAAACCCACCCTTATAGTTTGTAACCGCAACACCCTTTATATATATGGCACCCGCCATTCCTGAAACACATTAAAGATCATATTCTGTAAGTATTAACATATTATATGGCACCTTTCAAAAAAAAAACATATTATATGGCACATTTCTAATTAAAATAATAACATGCGAAAAAATTTCCCTCAGAAAATCAGTAAAATCACATTACAAGAATGGTTTGTGCTGAAATATCAATTTTCCTAAAAGCTTGACAATGGCTCCATATACCCGCACATTGAGAGACAGACAAACAAATACAAATTGCCCTCTCTAGACTTCCAAACATGCAAATTGCAGAAGTGCGGCTTCAACCCACAACCTCCTTCCAAACCGTTCTCTCATACCATGTTAAACTACCCATTTTCCTAAGAGTTTAATCTTGCAGAATTTGAGTTCAAGGTATATCATGCTTCTTAACAGTCCATTTAGTCAGTCATGAATTTTCAATCCTCGCACCAGTTTCTATAATGAAATCACTAAAACCACTTAAATAAAGCAAAATACATCTGTATTAAAAATCCCGCCATTCGTAACAGAACTTCGTTCAATGGTCGAAAACCCGAAATCTCAAATGGCTCCACTATTTCACAATAAACCCTAAACTAAAAAAATCTACATTATCCCATCAAGAGTTGGATCCGTACCGAACTGGAAGGAAGGAAAAGGAGGGGAATCGAGCTGTATCCACATGTTTTTGCCTCGGGCAGCGACAATGTTTTACCGACAAGAGAGGCTTCAAAATCTGAAGAAGAGACTCCATCGATGACTTTTGGGTCATTAGCCACAACAGCCTTCGTGATCTTCTTGCCCACACAGTGATCTTCGACGGCTTTTCTCGCGGCTTCTACCTCAGGAAGTTCAGGCATGGTTGCAGTCTGTCTGGTTTGGAGTGTTTGGAAGATAGGAAAATACGGAGAAACGTGGGCTTAATCGGGTTTAAGGACGGATGGCTGATTTAGTAGTTTAAGAACACCATTGAAACGAGCATCTTATTTGTTTAGCCCAACTATTCTAATGGAATATCACCAATTTTTCATGTGAATCAGAATGGGCTTAGAAAAGAAAGATTGATTGGAGGAGAGCTTTGTTGAGGATGTGCAATTTTATTCATTTATTATATATAAATCAAGCCATTTTAATCGTTTTTATTAAATTTATCATTAGACAGTGTCACGACCTATCTGTACACTCAATTAGATTCTACATTTTATCAAGAATAAACTTTTCTTCTATGAAAGAACATTTTGTAACCAATAATCACATTTTATCTTACAAATACGATTGGAAAATGAATCACAATAATCATCAAAACTAATATTTGTAACCTTTTCAAGAAAATTTGACCATCAAAAATATAAAATACTGAGGCCCTATTTGATCTAACCTGATAAATTTTTGCAAATCTGGCTGTCACGCCAGAATGATTATAAATTAACATTGCAAATGCATTGAATTACTAAGAGAATCGATCAAAAGAATTTACCTATGCATGATGAGAAATCTAAAACAGTCGACACACAAGCAAAACCTTACAAATACACAAGCAAATACCTAAGTGAGATTCTCGAATTTTGTTAGAGAAAAATAATATCCTGCATAGGTTAATAGAATATTTCTTTTCCTATTTATAACCACAGACTTTGTTCACCTTTTGTTTTATTTTGGTTCCTCCTATATTTTCATTAGACCAAAATATTAATAAAAATTAAAGTATAATAAAAACTCTGACCTCATCTTTAACAAATTGTTTTTTTTAAATAATCACAAGTCTATTATTTTTTTTAGTATGATGTTATAAATTAAGAATCGGGCCATTAACTCAACCACGGTTTATTAAATATATAATTTATGATAAAAAAAATTAATTATAATATTTTAATTTTAATCTTTGTTTTTTTTTTATGTCAATATATTTATAAATCATGTCATAAAAATTTTATTTTGAAGTAGAGTTTATTTTGAGTTATGATTTTATCTTTTTTTTAAGAAATGATTTTATTATATTAAATAACTAAAAATTAATTTTAAAAATTAATATCAAATTAACCGTATAATTATCACAAATAAATTAAAACAAATTTTTATTTAAAATATTTTATCTATATACAAATAAATTAAGACAAATTTTTATTTAAAATAATTACTTTGTATGTAAAATAATTATGGATGAAATTTCAATTTAAAATATAAATTTAACAATAAAATTATTGAATAAATATTATTTCAAAATTATAAAATACTAGATAAATCTAAATAGTTTATAAAAATAAAAGTTTTTTAAGAATATATATGATAAAAATAGAAAATGTAATATTTTTATAGGAGCGTTTTAGAAAAAGTTACGATCTGTAGCTTTTTCCTACCCGCTCTTGATTAGCCCTAATCAGCTATCAAGAGCTTATTATGTGTCTTTACCATGTAATCTATAAGAGCTAATTATATGAATTACCTACGCTCGACGCTTCCTCCAATCAAACAACCAAACTCGCCTGCTTCCCTTTTTAAGTTAGACAATTAATAGTTCTATTTGCTTCTCTGTAAACATATCGTGACACACATTGGCAATGCCGTGACACACCCTTAGCAATGTCGTGACACACCCAAAGTGTGTCGTGACATTCCCAGACGGTATTGTGACATTGCCAAGGGTGTGTCGTGACATTGCCAATGGTGTATCGCGACACACTATGCTCAATGTCTTATTTTCTTTTCCGAACCATAACTTCTTCGTTTTAACTCGGATTTGGGCATGTGAGGTGTCGTTGAAAAGCTCTTTGAATTAAAAATGCAACCATGTATGGATTTGAATAATTTGATATTCCATATGGTACAAAAAAAAATTATCTTTCCAATAACGCGCTGTGAGATACCCGGTTGACTCTCATTTTGAAAACATGTTGCTCATTTCTTGCTAAATCTCTTACTTTCCATTAAGAGTCCTACAAAACCAATTTTAAAGGAAATGTTATGAGTTTTTACATGAATATGGATATAAAATTGATAATAGTTGTTCTTAATCCTTAAGTAGAAAAAATTATGACAAATAACGATTAAAATATTCATATTTTTTTATATTAATATCTCATTTGATAACACAATATTTTTAATATCAAGAATTTACAAATATTACTATTAGTAAATACTGTATCATAATTGATATAATAATTTTATATAATAAATTATATTCTTTAATTAGTAATAAAATTATATATCATTAAAATATTAAAAATATAAAGATAAAGATAAAAATATATTTATAATAATAACTATAATTTAAAACACTATTTTCAACCATCTCTTTCCTAATCAACAAAAAATGCTATAGAATTGGAAATATTTTTTTAAATATCATATTTTAGATATTATTTTTTAAAATGTGTATTATCATTTTAAAATCACAAAATCATGGAATATTCAATGGATTTTCGTGATGAAGCTCGACATGACCTATGAAGTTTGCATTGAGAACAATAATATGTATAAATCATCACCCACATATCCAAATTATAACCAATTCAGTAAACAAGAAATTCTGATTTCATATATAAACCAAATCATATAAATATATAAAAAATTGTATATAGATATCAATATATACAAATATCAACATATATCAATGAGTCCCACAAGATGAAGTCTTTATATTTCTCTTAGGACGACACCTAGAATATACAGCTAGTTGATCTATAGGATCTCGTGCAATCTCAAATGGATGAAGTACTTAATGTGTACGCGGAGTGCGATGTCGCCTAGGTGGAAGTGCACCCAACTCTAATACAAGGTCAATCATGGTCTCATTGATAGGAGGCAATGTAAGTCATGGTAAAGGGGGAGATGTGGGTGATAATGGTGGAATGACATGTGGAGCAGAAGCCTCAACTGATGTGTTTATGCAAAGAATTACTATATGCAAAGAATTATTTCATGTCTATTTTTTTTTTAATTGAATTTTACTGATATATATTATCGTTGTCATCTTCATATGGTGGTTGGTAAATATAAAAACATAAATAATTATATAATTGTTGAAACTTATAGATAACATTGTATATTAGGCTTTTTAAATATTTAGATAGTTTTTTTTTTTAATGATTTAATATAAACTTCTTATTGAATACAAAAATGGGGGATTATGCTTTAGGGTTAGAGGAGACTGTTATATTTAGAATACCTAAATAAGAACAGACAAATTATATTAAATGCGGAAGCTAATTGATCGTACCTGAAGCCATGATTATTAAATTCAAACAGAAAATCTGAGGGATCTTCTAGCACTTGGACACTCTTTTTCCTGATGGTGCTGATAGGCCACATGTGCGTGTGAATTAAATTCACCTACTATGCGCAAGTGCACGTGTCATATACAAGTAATAAAGTAGTGAGTGAGTTATCGTTCCCATGAGGAATGAGTCTATTAAGTACCAATTCTAATTTAGTCTTACTCTATTCAGATGACTCAAAATTGTTTGTGATTTAATTAAAATAAAAAGTACAAAATTTATAAATAGAAAATCCTAGGGTTTCGATTTCACCTAGCTACATCCGAAGAATGTTTTCGCAAAATCATTTAATGGTTTTCAAAGCCTTTATTGATGACAAGTTGATCTTTTGTAAATGTCGATCTCTCTCGAGCATCGACACCCTATCCCAATAACAACAAAGTCATATCGTATATCTACTCAAACCTCAGACTATAGGATTTACATTCCTACCCTCAATGCCACGTACAAAACCACAGTATCTCTACTCTATGATTGATTATACGAAATCTTATTCATATCCCTAGGGTTTATCAGCTCTCGATCTCAAAACCCTAGTCTAAGTATGTCTATGTTGATCAAGTACAAGCATGGAATTAGAATGGAGTAAGACATTCAATAATAGCAAAGAAACTGAATTAAATAATTAAAACTAAAATTAATCCATGGTCTGTAGCAAGGTCACATCAAAACCTTAGAAACCAATCTAAAACATTATAAAAGGAAAAGCAAGGAAAAGCAAAGAAAATGGAAGAGAAAACTAGGCGTAATGATGGCTAGCTGGCTGCCTCCTCGATCTCTCGCAGCAGCTTGCAAGCCCTCTTCAAACCCAGGCTCTCCTCCCAAGAGCCCTAAGGTGTCTCCACGCCTATCTCTTTGTCTCTTGGCTCCCTTTCTTCCGAATCTCAAAGCTCATTTTATACCCTTCGTCACCTCTTTTCCAAGTGGGCCCCAAAATGGGTAAAATTAGGGCTTCTTATAGGTGTCCACGCAAAGGCATAGGTTTGGCGCAATTGCGTGGATTGTAGATGCTCCAGGATGCTCTCTGGCACGCTATTGCGTGCAGGGTTGGCGCAATTGCGTGGAGTCCGCACGCAATAGCGTGGGGTTGGCCCAATTGCATTGCCCCTGCTGCTCATGCACATCTTAAAATCTCCAACTTTGCATAGTCATATCTTTCTCGTCCAAACTTCGATTCACACGTTCTTGAACTCCATGGAAAGTTCTTTGAGTATAGAATCTGGCCATATAAACCTTGTTGCAATTTGGGCTCATATTATACTTGTAAATGACATAATATAGTAGCTTCTGCATGTTGTAGCACTGTTTGCTGATTTTCCACTTTTTCGTTGTGTCTTCGCTCCAAATTTGCACAAGCCTGCCAAATGGATGACATAATCATAAATATGAACATTTGGAGCATTATGACACTTATTTAACATAAAAATATTAGTAAAAACTAAGTAAAACATAGGGTTGTAATGAGTATTTTATATACTCATTAGGTGTTGGATAAATTTCTCAAATGTGGTTACCAATGACCCATCAGATACGTCACCATATATATAGGGAGCTATCACCCTATACAACCGTTATTAGAGAGTGGACCTTACCACTTATTTCACTCCCCTCGACAGAATTGTCGGGCCATAAAATAGGCCCCAATAGGAGGACTAAATCCTCCCCGCCATTAGAAGACTTTATCAGCCTCCCCACTGTCCATAAATTCAACATCTAATTCAATAAGTAAATAACATATGAATCATGGCGACAAGTCCCTCTAATAATGAAAGATTATCTACCATGTATCACAGTATATTTGTCCTTTAAATAACGACTTTTAATCTTTATGAATAAACCCTATGTTTATTATGGGTCATAACTTAATGATATTTATCTAATCACAATAAATTGAATGTGTTAACTTTTAAGGAGAAACATCAACCGACAAGAGGCTGGCAAGAAAAATCGACATGTACATATGAAAATGAGATTACAAAATGGACCCAAGTCCCACATTGGTTACATGATCCTTGAAATTTTTTATTGGCATGCCTTTAGTCAGAGGATCTAAAACCATTAACTCAGTGCTTATGTGCTTAATAACCACTTTATGTTCTTTAACACATTCCTCGAAGAGAATCTTTCTTGGATAATGAATAAAAGGTCTTTATGTAGTCGATTCCTTCTCTTTGAGTGAATCCTTTGGCCACAAATCTTGCCTTATGTATCTCAATGTTGCCTTGTGAGTCTTTTTTAGTCTTAAAGACCCACTTACATCCAATGGCTTTTACACCATAAGGCAACTCGATAAGATCCCAGACTCTATTAAAGGCCGTAGCATTCATCTCAACTTTCATGGCTACATACCATAATTCAGATTCTTTAGAACTTATGGCTTGTGAAAACGTTTTTGGATCATGTTCGGCTCCTCTGTTGTAATCCGATTCTTGTAAGTACACGACATAATCACTAGGAATAGTTGAATTTCCTACTCTAGTAGATCTCCTTCATGTTGTTTCTTCATGTGGAACTTGTTGCTCAATCGGTTGTTCAACATTTTGTGGTTCCTTGACAACATGATTTATAGGTTCAGAAGTAAGTGGAACCTCGATGGTTGGTTGTCTTATACCCGCTTTCACCTCATGGGCAGTATACGCTTAATCTATGACTTGGACCAAGGTCTTGACCTTGATTGTGATCTCTTTCAGATAAGTTGTCATGAAATTGACCACTCCCACTTACTAAGTCATTCTCGAGAAACTTCGCATTTCTTGATTCCACAATTCTAGTGGTGTGACAAGGACAATAGAATCTATAACCTTTGGACTTCTCGGCATATCCAATGAAATACCTACTTATAGTCCTTAGGTCAAGTTTTTTGTCTTGTGGATTATAAATCCTCACTTCAGACGGGCATCCCCATACACTTATATGTCACAAATTGGGTTTCCAACCTTTAAATAACTCAAATAATAATGTCTGATTCGACCTCGTCAAACCCGATTTAATATATACACCAAGTATCTTTAGTGCTCTCGGCCCACAAGAAACGAGAAGATAATTGTTACCCTCATAATTTTCTTACAATGTCCATTAAAGTTCGGGCTTTTTCTTTCTACCACACCATTCTAGTCCGTAGAACTGCATGTTGTATCGAAAGCAACAATCCTATGCTCTAAAGAAACCCAGCAACGGACTCGGTGCTGCTTGTCCATTCTCAATGTACCTACCATAGTATTCTCCACCTCTATCTGACCTCACTATCTTTACTTGCTTCCCGCATTGTTTCTCTACTTCAACCTTGAATACCTTAAAGGCTTATAGTGCTTCGTCCTTATAACGAAGCATGTAGAGATATAGAATGTGAGTAGTCATCAATGAAGGTGATTAAGTATTTCGGATCACTCCCGTCCATGTCAAGACAACAAATGTCCGTATGTATGATTTCTAACAAATGTTTACCTTGTTGTAATCCTTTTAATTTGTCAGGTTTGCTTTCCTTTAATGCAATCCAACATGTCTCAAAGTCGGTAAAGTCCAGGGAACTTCGTACCCCTTCATTTACTAACTTTTTAATCCTTTGAATGGAAATGTGTCCTAATCTCCGGTTCCATAATAAGGAGGATTCTTCATTCATAACACTTCGTGTAATAACAACAGTTAGACTTAATGAGTTATAAGCATTATTATCTTGCAACTGTATAGAATAAAGACCATCGCACAAAATACCATATCCAATAACCTCTGATTTTATTAATAACGTAAAACCAATATCCTTAAAGTTACAAGAAATCCCTAAGGGTACGAGTTCTGAAATTGAAAACAAATTCCTATAAAAACTAGGTACACAGAAGGTCTTTTCCAACTGCAAAACAAAACCACTTTACAACTTTAAACAACCAGTCCCAATGGCTTCCACATGCGAGCTTGACCTCCCTCCCGAATGGATGTACCGCTCACTACCCATTGGATTCCTAAGGTTTCTCATACTCTACAAGGTATTTGAAACATGGATTGTAGAACCAAAGTCAATCCACCAAGTGTTATGATTAACATTTGAAATTTGATCCATAACATATGAATGAAAAAGAAGTACCTTTCTTTTCATGTCAGACTTTATGTGTGACGCCCTAAAACTCGGGGGTCCGTTGACAACCCGTCAACCCACGGAATATTCGTGGATGTCGGGTTACCCGACACCACTCATGAAAATCGGGCAGAGTCTCCTTTGTACGAGGAGCTCTACCCAAGGTACAAACCTAACCCACCAAGTTTACAATGATCACATATAGCCCACACTGTGCGAAAGTAAAATAACTGGGCCACTGCGCCCCGCATCAATACTACAAATATATATCTCAACCAAATATATGATACTTGGGTTTCAAGAGTTTTTACATTACTTCTAATTCAAATACATATTAAAATTTACAATTCTAATACATGTTATACAAAAAATCAATATCAAACCATAATCCGGTTTCTTCTAAACGGCCTCCCGGTGAGCTCGTCTCAGGCACACTTGCACCGAAATTTACGATCCTCGACTGCGCCGAAAGAAACCTGCAGATAGATAATTTCCTACATGGGTTACTCCCCACCTAAGTGCACATGCATGACAAACAATCACATTCAAGTAATTTCATGAACCTACTCGAATGTCTACATGACCAATCCTATGTCCCGAGTCCTCACTGACTCCCTCACATATGCCTAAGCCGAATGCGAGTAAAATCACAGTTTTCAAAACAAAAGCTTTTTGTTCTCGAAAACTCACTACCGAATTTCGGTAAAATATTGGACTACCCTCCGAGGCGAATTGTTGATAACTCTCCGAAACAATCATGGTCCTCATCCGAAGTGATCTGTTGGATGTCCCTCCAAGGCAATTCTTCGGAAAATCTTCCTTGAAATTCCTTTCACAAATATTTTCGTTTTGCTTTTATTTCAAGGCCACGACTCACTCCTAATATTCTAAGGTGCCCCAATGCATATGGAATGCATGATGCCAATTCCAACACATTCATGCTAATATATTCATGCATATATATTAACATAATTAAATCACATAAAACATGTTATGTGTAAATTCACAAATAATTTACACCAAAATTAGCTCACACGCTAATTAACAAACACGAGAAATTCATTTCAATCACTCAACCAAACACATTTTCACACCAAAAAATTTCGCAGAACACCATTCATGTGAACAAAGGAAACTCCTGGGGTTATCGTTTCACTTCCACTCACACAACAAAGAATTTCTACTTGGTTCAAAGCTTTCTGAGACTTAATTTACGCTAAAACAAGCCTCGTAACATTCCTAACCATTTATACGCCCAGCCAAAGATTAACACAAGTAGGAAAAGATCCTTAACTCGAGTTGCTCTTAACTCCACCAAATCCCATTGCCCACACTCGCTAGAAAGAATCTCGCTTTCTTACCTCGCCGAACCGACCGTCCGATCGGTCGAAAACTTTCTCTTTCTCGCAGAGAAGGTGTTCTCTCTCTAAAAAATCAAAAATCCAAACACGCATCACTCTTCTCTCTTGCATATTTTTTTGGTCTCTTTTGAAGAAGATGAACACTGTTCATCTTTTGTCTTTTCCTCATTAACATTTCATTTAATTCCCATAATGTCCATTCTTCTAGATTTTTGACACTTGGCACTATCTATGTCGTCCATTTCCATCATCTCTCTACTCTTGTAACATGTGTCACAAGAGTACATGTAATAGGTGACTTTCGTCACATCACATGTCTCTCAAACCCGCTTTTACTCCAGCATCTCGACACCCTAAGTGGTTCTAAAAACATGAAATTTCGACTGCCCCCTAATTCGACGAAATTAGACGCAGTTAGCTAGATTTCATGAGACAATTCCAACTGAAGTCCGTTTCGGCCATCCAAGATCTAGAAAATTTGTGTTTCTCACCTAATTTCACGTTTTGCTACTCTAAAATTGGAATTTTCTTCATGTCTTACATTCTCCTTCCGTGCTGGAATTTCGTCCGAAATTTTGACAATCACAACTATTGCCCACATGCATATAACGCAGATCACCCCATTTGCAGATGTAAACTAGTCATTTAAGTACTAAACGACTAAACCACATGTTACCTTCATCCCTAAACAATAAGGATAAAATCGCATCTCGGGTCCTCGTGCTCCCACGTCGACTCTCCACCCACCCTGGCCGCCATAGCACCCCTCACTAGCCTCACGGCCTGGCGTCCCAAAACCCGATCCCGGCCATTCACACGCACACACCGGTCCCTCCTCGAAGGTCCCATCCGTGTCAAACTCAATCTCTCTAATCCAATTACATGAGCTGGATCCGGAGTATACCTTCAGAGCATGGAGACGTGAAATACCGTGACACCTCGATACGTCGGGCAGGTAAAGCCAACCGGTACGCTTATAGTGCCTACCATCCCAGTATCTCGAAGGGGCCCACAAACCCTTGCGATAACTTCCTCGTCACGAACCTCGACTTCATCTCTCTCTGTGCATCACCTTCAAGAAGACGTGATCTCCAACCTCGAACTCTAAGGGTCGACTGCCGTACATCTAAGATAGCTCTTCCGTCGGGCCTAAGCCCCTGAGAAGACGATGTCGCATCAAGCTCACCTCTCAGGTGTCCCTAACTCAGGATCAGACCAGCGATGGAGCCTCCCACATCGGTCTAACATAATCTGATACGTACGGCCTCCCATACAATGCCTCATATACATCCGTATACTCGCCTCGATAATCGTTGTTGTAGCGAATTCCACTAAGGGCAAATGCTCTTCCCAGCCTAGCTCCTTATGATCCAGACTCATGCTCGCAAAGATGTCCTCTCTAACACCGTGATAGTCCTCTCTGACTGACCATCCGTCTGTGGGTGGAAAGTTGTACTCATGGTCAGCCGTAGACCATAGCCTGAATCCTTCCAAAAGTGCGTCAAACCTGGTCTCTATCCACACCATGGATACCGTACTCCATGCAGCCGGACTATCTCTCAAATGTACAACCGACAGAATCCCTCCAATGTGAAGGTCATCCACACAACTAGAAAATGTGCCGACTTCGTGAGTCGGTCCACTATCACCCATACCGCATCCATGTTCTCATGCAGTTCGTGGGTGCTGGTCACAAAAATCCACCGACGCGTTCTTACCTCCACTCACCAATCTCCAATGGTCGGCACCCCCGCTGGCTTCCTCGTGCTCAAATGCCTTAACTCGTTGACATGTGAGACATCAAGCCGCACAAAGTTCCCACGTGTCTCTTCATTCCGCCCAGTTTTGACAACGGTTATCCCGTACATCTTCGTAAGCACTGATGCCGGAAAATCGAGAGCAAGTGAAACTCCCCGAGAATCTCCTCTCTCAAATCGGCCAACCGGGGAACCACCACCGTCCTTATACCCGAAGACTACCAGGATGGTCCACCACACCGTATCGATCAGACCGGTCCTCACGGACACTATCTCCGCTGCTTCGCCCTAGGACTCCAAATCACCGTCTCAATAGAGACTCGCGAGCTACCTAAACTCCCCAACGACTCGAGCCCGATCGTTATAATCGTAACCCAAACCGTCCCATAGTCTCGAAACGCATCCGCTCACTCCCGAAGCTATACTAGCCAATGCCCCCGTGACTTTCGACCGAGTGCATCGCCCACCACATTTGCCTACCAGATGGGGAATGCAAAGTGAAGTCATAATCCTCAGAACTCCATCCATCTCGCGCTTGCCTCACACAGGTCCCGCCGCGTGAAAATATACTTCCGACTTTGTGGTTTGGAGTACACCTCGAACTCCTCACCATATAAGTAGCCGGCGCCTAAATCTTCAAGGCGAAGACTACGGCCTCCAACCCATGTCGTGTGGGGTAATTCCCGCTCATGATTCTTCAACTGACGAGCCATAAGCCACACCTCCCGACCGCATCAAAACACATCCCGGGCCGCCCTCGAGGCATCAACTAACACACTCCAGGTACCCCCCCGTCCCTCGGTCCGGACTATCAAGACAGGAGCGCAGCAAGCCCTCTTCAACTCCCGGGAATTGCCCTCCCTCACATCTGGCCATCCTTAACCAAACCCGACCTCCTTCCGGTCAATCTCATCATAAAGCCGCGAATCGAGAAACTCTTAATGAATCTTCCAGAAGATCTACCAATCCCGCAAACTACGTATCTCGGCACTAACTTCTACTCTCTCCCCAACTCATCACCGCCTCGACCTTCTAATCTGCCCACTGACATCGCCGATGCCGACACCACGTGTCCCAAAAATCTCACCCGCAAACCAAAACTCACTTCATCGAACTCGCGCATAACCGATGGCCCTCAACAACTAATACAATCCCTGATACTCATGCTCCCACTGACCGAGTGTATCAAAATGCATCCACGAAGACTAAGACAAACCGATTCAGATGTGGTCGAATACCCTCTATGCATGAGATCCATGAATGCTGCTGGGCATTCGTCAATCCAAAGGGCAAGTGCCTGGCTAACGCTACCCCAAACACCGCCTTAGGGATATTCCGCCTCCTTAACCTCAAATGATGGTAACCAAAGGCAAAGGCTTCATCTTCGAGTAGACTCGCTCCTCTTAACCGATCAAACAAATGTCAATCCCCAAGTAATGGGTACGATTGTTGATTGTAACCCGTTTAACCGTCTGTGAGTCAATGCACAGTGAAGGGTCTTGTCTTTCTTCTTCACAAATAGAACCAGAGCGCCCCATGGTGAAGTGCTCTGGCCTAATGAACCCCCTGGCCCAAAGAGTTCCCGTGAGTCGGGACTCTAAGTTCCCCGCAACTCAACTGCTATCCTATGCTGAGTCATGTAGACGGGCGAAGTACTTCAGGTGTAACTCGATAACGGTCTACAACCTCGCTGAGGCAATCCCAGTAGCTCATCCGGAAAACATCCTCGTACTCGCAGACTACTCGAGGTAGATCTAAGTCCGTCCCTTTCACCGTCCTTTCTGCAAGGCTCGCTTAGCCAACCCCGCCCAATTATCCTCGACACCCGGACTCGTGACACCGCTCCTGGCAAATGTCATGTCGTCTCCCCTCGGAGCATACAACACGAGTACCGCCCCAGGTGTAGGCAGAATCCTCCTATGCTCAAAATCGATAACGACTCGTAAGTCGCCAACCAATCCATCCTCTCAGGATGAACTTTCTACATGTCCATGATCCTCAAGTCCACTAGCGAGCAGAGTCCGAGATCTCTAACTCGCAATCCACGACATATCATCCCTATTCTCGCCCTAATCCCTGTGGAGAACTCACATACAAAGGCTTCTCTATGTCTCAACCTCTAAGCCCAAATTTATCACAATCGATGCAAATGATAAATGGAATGCGGGCACCAGAATCAAATAACACTCTTACCCATATGCGAGATAAAGAAAACGCATTCCCTCGTGATAACTCGGGCCGATCCGCCGACTCACCGGTGGTGTGGATGGCGACAAGCCCCTAAACCTCGATATCTCGTCAGGGACTCGCCTTCGTCGACCCATAACCCGGCCTCCGGGCCGTTTATGGCCCGAAGTGCCTGCAACCTTTTTGAAACCGGAATCGCTCCTTCCGGGTTCACGGCTCAGGAGGAATATATCGCATTTTCCTATCTCTACCGCTTAACCGACCGCGATGTCTCTAAACCTTTGATCCTCGCCTCGAGGCAATCCTCTCATAGCCGCCCAAGCAATGGTACGAGCATACCATTCCCGCCATCCCGACCGCAACCCTAACTCGTCTCACCCGATGACTGGGGATCGAGGTGTCCCACACCGGGATTTCGCCTCAAACCGGGCAATCCCGTCGGTGTGTCTGCTTGCCCAAGCAAATAACACATCTTCAACCCGTCGACTAATGTCCCATCACGGCCTCTGTCTCCGATAACCTCGCCCTGTCTTTGAGGTTTGTGCGAAACATAAGTCTTATGTTTCTTTCCCTAACTAGAAGAAGACTGACTCTCCTTCCTCTTGCTACTAACACCCGCATCCCGAGCGCTCCGAGCATCCTCGATCTCTCTCTCTACGGCCTGTGGTCATTCCAACCACTGGGTCCATGTCCCGTAGGCGAAGTCCTACTATCCCCGCCCTCGACCGGACAACTCACCCCCATTCTCGAATCTCCACTTCGCCATGTCTCGTGGCCACGTAATCATCAAAGAAACGGCTAGCCCGCGGAATCAAATACATAATCCATCACAATACCGTCCTCGCTTCAAATTAGGAACCCCGAGCCTTCTCGCATGTTTCGCGTAAAGATCCTAAAATACTTACCCTGGGCTGAACAAAACTCGAACCCGTCCATGCCATCACGAGTCTCTAGAGGTCTCGCCCAATTCCACCATACTGGGCCTCACCTCTGGGGCCGGAACGCAACTAGTCTAATCCTGGTTGTGTCAAAGGTAATCTCCATAGCCTTTAACACCTTCTCACCAGATTTAAATCCTAAACGGTTCGCACCATTGACTTCCTTTCCTCGTGAATGTCGATGATGATGTGCCCAAACCTTCGAGGTTACTGACCCTCCCCGCCACCACGTACCGGCCCGTATAATAGCTGAGCCGCAATACCTACACCAACAAAAGCATCGCCGGTCAAACATCGCGGTGTCAAGCCAAGACCTCGTGGACGACCTCTACGTCATCGCCCTCGACTATCCATCTACACATGTCAAATGACAAGTTAAATTCTAATGCAGTATCTCTAAGGCATAAACACAGCCTCGAGACACTATTCATATACAAAAAAATATTTCATTCACAATGTCCTTACATTCATAGGAAATGCAAGACAATAATTCCTCATTAAATCATTTTTAACAACAAAATTGTATTTTAGAAAATTTCATTTTTAAAAGATTTTATTTAATTTGATTTAATTTAATTTAATTTAATTTAAATTTTTTTGAAAACCTCGTGAATAATGCTCATGAACAGTGTTCATGAACAGTGTCCCAAACAGTGATTGAAACAAGGTAATCAGTTCAAAATCGGTCGCGCACCAGTAACACCTTCGCCTCAGCCGCAAGCATAGCGTACACACGCGGCCGTAAGGCAGCCCGCCCGGTCGCAATGCAAAGCCGCCCGGCCATGTACCAGCAGCCCGGGCGCCGATCGCCATACGCACGCGCTGGCGCCCTCAGGTCGTATCGCAGCCGCTTCCCCGGCCGCCGCAGCTTCTATATCGCAAACACAACCCAACGGCGCGTCGCGCGGCTCGCCACACACGCCCATTCCGTGACGGGCGCACATCATCCCCTCGCCAGCCGCCCGCGCATGCATGATCTGCTCTTGCGCGTGTCGCCGGCGGCGCCTTCCTGGTCGTGTCATGTTCCCCTCTCACCTTGTCATAGGTCGCATCGTCGCAATCCCCATTCTTGTCCAAGCTGGTGCCCCTGTTAAGTCACGTGGTATGTCACCGATACAATCTATTGTATCGTGACTCAAAACAAAGAATGGGCAGTAGCCCATCCAATTGCTTCTGATCATATATATTTTTTTTTTCACTCGCATTTTTTTTTTCATTTCAGCTACTGGAAAACCACCAAAAATATATATATATTATATTTTTCTTTTCTTTTTTTCATTTTCCAGTATAACCAAATAAATTCTTAAAATTTATTTTATCATTTTTTTCCGCTTACACACGTAAATCTTAGAAATTTTTTTCTTTCACATATTTTTTTTTTTTCATTTAATTCTCGACCATTTTTGTCCAAAATTTCGAATACCTAAGGTTACATTTTCTAATCCTGGGTTCAACATCTTCCTATGCTATTCACCAAACATACAATTTCAATCACAATTCATACACAAATACCCATGTTCACACAAATACTAATGTGTTATGTAACTCAATCGACGATAAATTCCGCAGATGTGCTGTTCTAGTCATGTCCCGTATTTCTAGGTAATCACATACCTAAACTCTAACATTGAGTTGTACTGCCAGGATGTCGGAACCCATGACCACGGGCCTGGCTCAAGTCCCTCAAAGCCCCGTTTTCATTTACCTAAGCTCACATCCATCCAGTCCCGCGTATCATATCTTAGCTCGATACCAAGCCGTGAAGCCGGGTATCAAGATTCAAACTTATGGATACCAAACCGAGTTCCCTAGGTAATCGCTACCTAAGCTCTGATATCGTCGGTGATGCCCCAAAACCCCGGTCCGCGTTGACAACCCGTCATCCGGCGGAATACGGATGTCGAGTTACCCGACACCACTGGCGAAAACGGCAGAAGCTTCCTTTGCAATGGTGAGTTTCACCCAAAGTACAAACCTGTCCCAACAAGTTTACACGATCGGCCAATGTATCCACATGCGAGTAAAATAATAGCCACTGGGGCCCCCGCATCAATACCACAAAATATATCCCAACCAAATATATTACTAATGGCTCAAGAGTTTTTATTGTTTAATTCAACATATATTAAAATTCTACAATTCTAATACATGTTATACAAAATCAATACCAAAGCCACAATCTGGCTTCTAAACGCGCCGGTGAGCGCCGTCCCTCGTGCACTCCCCTCGCATTCGAAATGGTGATCCTTCGACAGGTGAACAAAGCCTGGGGCAGATAATTCTCCACATGGTTACTCCCACCTAAGTGCACATGCATGACAAACAATCACATTCGCTAATTCTATGAACCTACCGGTAATGTCTACATGACCAATCCCATGTCCTGAGTCCTCACCGACTCCCTCACATATGCCTAAACCCGAATGCTAAAAATCACGCTAAAAACAAAAGTTTTCTGTTCTCGAAAACTCACCACCATCTCTGCAGTACAGCTGAATTACCCTTCGAGGCGAATTGCCTGATAACTCTCCGAAACAAGCCACGGCCCTCATCCGAAAGCCGACCGTTGGACATCCCCTTCAAGGCAATTCTTCTAAAAATCTCCCCTTGAAATTCCTTTCACAAATATTTCCATTTTTGTTTCATTTCTCATGTCATGCACTCCTTAATATTCCTAGTATGCTCCAAGGTATACGGAATGCATTTATGCCAATTCCAACACATTCATGTGCCAATATATTCACATGCATATATATATTAACATAATTAAATCATTACAAAAACATGTGTTATGCAACCACAATCACTACACCGTGCTCAACACACGTTGGAGCCAACAAACACGGAACACCATTTTCGAATCACTTCAACCAAACACATTTTCACCAAAATTTTAGGTCACTATTCATGTGAACGGAAATCCCTGTTATTACACCACACAAATAGGGTTTTTCTCCATCTGCTCAAAACTTTTGAGACCGATCTCTACGCCTAAACAAGTTTCGAACATTTCTAACCATTTACATGGTTTCTGTAAATTTCAAATATTAACACAAGTAGGAAAAGATCCCTACCTTCTTGAGTTAACTCCAATCAAATCTGGTGCCCACACGTAGCTCCCTCGGCCGCATAGAAAGCAACTTTTGTTTACTCCGTCGAGAACCCACGATCCAATCAGTCGAAATCTGTGAGAGAAGGTGCTCTCTCTCTCTCTCTCTAAAAATCAAAAATCCAGCCACGCATCAATTTTCCTCTCCCCGCACATTTTTTCGTTGTCTTCAAGAAGATGAACACCGCTCATCTTTTTGTCTTTTCTCATTAACATTTCATTTACTCCCATCATGTCCTTTCTTTCTAGATTTTTGACACTTGGCACTATCTAGGCCGGTCACTTCATCATCTTTCTACTCTTGGTAAATATATGTGTCGCAAAGAGCAGCCATGTGGCCAGGTGACTTCGTCATCACATGTCTTCAAACTTGCTTTACTCACCGACACTTCTGCCTCGAAAAACGTGAAATTCGACCGCCTCATACCCGACGAAATTCGATGCTAGCTAGATTTCCTCGAGATGATTCCAACCAAGAAGTCCAAGCCAACATTCGAAATTCCAGAAAATTTCGGTTTGCCCAAATATCGCCACATATTTTTCCGAAAAATCGAATTTTCTGGCCCACACATGCCATTAATCGCCCTTCTTCATGTGTCCCTTCTTTACAAAAGAAACACGTGCTCTGATGCTCACCTGGTCGAAGCCCACCATTCTCTTATTCTTAGCATTATTCTTCCCTTTACCGTTGGGAAGGAAAATCACCTTTCTTCCTGTTCCGCGCCGCCTTCCGTAACACACACATGGTCAAAAGTTCGCTAATTGACCAATCCTCCTTATGTGTGTTATAGGATAGGCTCTACTGAGGAAGAAGAGTACATAAAATATATTGAACAAGGAAGGATTCCGATATGGTTACTTCTAGGTTCTTTAATTGAGTCGCTATGTCCATCATGCGCATTATGTGATCATGCACACCTTTCACTCCAATGTGCTGGGCGGTGGAGAGAACTGACACAAGGGCATTAGCGAGAGAATTTCACCTTACTACGCAATTATCATCAATTGCTCCTTAACAGCCCCGAACCTTATCACGCTTCTCAATAACCACGATGCCGTTAGTAAATGAAAGATAATGAGCATACGCAGAGGCGATTAGACCTCTCCCAATTGTCATACAACTCAATAATAGCTTTAGTGCTGGTAGTTGAGATGGTCGAGGGCTCATCTTTCCTAATGGAATAATCTATATCCATGTAACCCACTCAACAAAGACTGGTCAAGGTTGCTTTTTCACTTAACGCTAACAAGACTTTTTTCTAGCTTAATGTGTCGAATAGTACCTTAATGAAGATAAGATAGTTTGCTTGCTTTTTAACACAGAATAAAGCAGTGGACGCTAAGGGACGTATTATTTCTGCTTCAAGTCATCTGCCTAATGAGATGGTTTTGGTTTAACTGTAATCGGGTTTTTAGTAGGTTTTAGTTTATTTTCTCAAACCTGATACGGTTCAAAAAAAAAAAAAAAAAAAAAGACAACAAGATCGCTACACCCCGCCCCACCTCGCCCGATTATATTTTTAAAAAATATTTTTTATTATTTTATTTTACATTTAATATAATTAATAATAATAATTATTAGAATGTTTTTTAATAAATAATTTATGTGTAATTCATAATATTTTTATTTTTTATGAAATATATTAATTTTAATATAATAAAAAATAAAAGCAAATATAAAAATAAAAATAAAAAATAAAAAACAAAAGTCAAATATAAATGGGATTCGGCTTGAGAATTTTCTCCCATTCCGCTCCTCCGCCCTCATTTAATTTTAAATGCAGATAAAGTGCATTCAAAAAATAAATCCAAATGAAGTCAAGATGGGGTTGTCTGCTCCAAACCCCCAAGCATCATCCCTAAGAAGGAAGGCGCAAATTCTTCTTTCTAATGATGTGGCTTTTTCTTATTTTCGGGCGAAAATTACTTTTTCTCGACGTAAAAGCCAAATATTTTCACTTTTTCTATTCATAACTTTTAAAAAAATTTCAAACAATGTCACGTAAAAATTTAAAAACAAATAATTCAAAAGCAAACGCCACATTTTTGTTCTCCGCATCTTATAGTTATTTCCTGCCCTGAACTCCTCAAGTTTGATTGTATCAAGCCTGATACTTCAGTAACCCAATTGCAAATAAGGCTTTATCAATAATCGCTTGAGGTTATAGACTTGATGTCTTATCAATGTAAAACACACCATAGATATTAATTATGAACGTAGAACTTGCCTATGGGCTAAGTCCCACTCTATTAGATTTATCTTTAACTTAAATAGAGAATAACCTAAAGACATAGAACTTGCGTGTGGCCTAAAGTTCTACTTAATTAGATTCAATTCCTATTATTCATTATGATAAAACTATTGGAATATGTTTCTATACTCAATTCCTGTGGATAAATTGAGAATTATAAACCAATATTTTATCCTAATTAATAAAAATATATACATATATATATATAGTATATATATATATATATATATATATATATATATATTAATAATTATACTTGTTACACAATGATCTATTCTAAAAATGTAATAATTTATTAATCAAGGTGTTAGGCTAATCTTAATTAATAAAATTATGCAAAATCACCCAACAAGATAAAAATTTTTAAAAAAAATAGCTATTTCTTTAGTCTACATGGGGCCTGGCCGATTGCTGAAGGCAGGCCCCTGAGATTGCTACATGACAGACTCAAGTTCCTGCATGCAGCAGTTCCAACTACCTTCATGCAGCAAGCTTTAGGAATCAAAATATGGAAAATATTTGATTCACTCTATTCAAATATTAATCCATAAATTAAAATCATAGAGATAATGAAATAATATCTCCAAAAAATTAGTAAAACCAGAAAAAAAAAAAGGTATTTTATGAGATTATCCCGAAACATTAATATGTTTGAAAAACCTTAATTCAAACATATTAATCATTATCTTTATCTCCAAATAAAACACATGCAAAGTCGGATAAATAAATCCTAAACAATATCATGCAATATGGAATAATCGAATTGGAAGAAAATCCCTCAAAACAGCTAGAGAATACAAAACCTAGCTCTGATACAAAATGTTATATTTAGAATATCCAAATAAGAACAGACAAATTATATTAAATGCAAAAGCTAATTGATGGTGTTGGATGAATTTCTCGAATGTGGTAACCAGGGACCAACCAGAGTTGATCTTAACACTTATTCCATTCCTTGACGTGGTATTAATGGGCCACAAAAATAGGCCACTAATAGGAGGACTTAATCCTCCTAGCCGTTGGAAGACTTAATCAATAGAGACCTCATATTTTTCTAAAGAGTTCATGAAACCACTAAAATTAAACACAAGGCTATAAAACTTGATAAGACAAAAATACCCCTTAATAAATTAACTTTTCCCAACCAAACCCACCCATCACCCCCATTGGGTCTCCCCACCGACCTAACACCCCGAGTTAACCCACCCCACATTCTTTCCTTTTTTTTTCTTTTTTAAATGCACAAATTTTATAATTTTTAATTAATTTGATAAGATAATATTTGATTTTAATTTATTTTGGTCTACTTACTTTTTTTTGAATCGTGAAGATCTACTACTAAAAATTATTTTAAAATTTTTATTCATTCATTGTTTTTTATTTTCTTTATTAAATTTTTCATTTGTGTAATAAATATATTAAAAGTAAATAAACTTTTAATATAAATACATTGGACCTATATAGCAATAATTAATATAATAAATGGCTCAATATTTTTTTAGATTATAAATAATACTTTTTATTTATGATTTCGCTTTTTTATTTTCTTATTTTGTGTACTTTTATGTTTTAAATATTTTTAACTTCAAAATTTTAAAAATAGAGCAAAATGAAAAATATTATCCACAAGTTAAATTATTCTCTTAAATAAAAGGTAAGTAATATAAAAATATTAACTATTTAACAAAAAAATTGGTGATAATCATTTTAGTATTTAATATTAAAAGTGGAATAGCTTGAGTAGTATATATATATATATATATATATATATATATATATATATATAAAGAGAAAGAGGTATATATATATAGAGCAGTAGAAAGAGCAGTATATATTTCTAAATTATTATTAGTATTTATTTACATATTTATTAAATTATTAATTATTATATGTAACTGACAATGTATTTATATATTAAAAATTGATTTATTTCAATGTGTTTAATTATATGAAATAAAAATAGAATAAAAATAACAAATAACAAATAAATAAATTTTTAAAGAATAATATTTTAATTAAATAAACTTTCACGTTCCTCTCAAATTCTAAAAGATTAATAAAAAAATAGAGATTTGTTATAGTGTATAAGATGATTACACTGCATAAGAGATAATACAAGTTTGCAATTCTTATATGACTTGAATTTTTTTTTTCTAAAATCTATGCCGTAAGTCGTATGCTAATACAATAACATATGATATTCTTTATGTGAATTAGTGGATGCAATACTTAGCTCACATAATAAATAACATAAGTAATATTTATGTCATAAACTTCTCAAATTAAAAAAATATAGAAAATATAGTTGATCTCATTGTTTAATTTTTTTAGTTTTTAATAAGTGATAATAGCGATTGGTTGCACAGAGCAAGGACATAATCGAATTCCACAAGACAAAAGTACTAAATGTGGCCAATGAGGCCAATTTGCATTTCTCATATGATTTAGAATAAGTTTTTTATGAGAAATATTTTTTTTTTTATGGAAAATATAGTTGATGTGGCTTCCTTATTTTCTTCTCACCACCACAATGGAAACATGCCTTATATTACTTTCTTTAATAAGGAAAATAGAGATTTTTGTAGTGTATAAGGTGATTACACTAATTGTAAGGTTAAATGTACTAATTATATATGGTGTATAAGCTTCATTTCATAGGATTTTTATTTATTTATTTATTTTTGAAATATTTTTCCTAAGTCATTAATACACCAACCTAGTAATACACCAACCTAGAATGTAATGTTATAAAAGCTAATTTTTTTAAAAAGATACTAACAAAAGAGATTATCGACATAGTTTTATTATTATTTTTAAATAAATAATAATAATAAATTTTAAATATTTTCACTTATTAATTTATTTATTAATGATAGGTAGAATGTTTTTATATATTAGAAGTTGATTTGTTTTACTATTTATTAAACAAAACAAAATATAATAAAAAAAAATAAAAAGATGAATAAATAAATGTTAAAATAAAAGTTTTTCTTAATAAAGTACATTTTAAAAATAATGAAAAATAAGATGTTATCTTATAAAAATTAATTAAAAAATTATAAAATTTAATTTATTTAAAATTTGCAAATGAGGAGGTTTATATGAAAAGCACAAAAAAAATTGATGATTGATTGCAAAAAAAAAAAAAAAAAGGAAAAAGAAAAAGAGGCTAGGGGCGTGTAGACGTTGGTGGAACTGTGGAATGGGTGGGAGGCTGGGGTAAGAGGAGAGAACAGGTGTGGGCCTTGGGGAGGGTTGTTGTGGAAGCTTGAGGGTAATGTTGGTATTTTGAATTTGTTCTTTTTAATTTTGTTTGTTGTTCTAGGTTATGAGTTGTATTGTGATATTTTGATGAACTCTTTATAAATAAGGCCCATTTAACCCTAAAACATAATTCTTCATACAAAAAATCTTAAAATATTTAGTTTTTAAATAAAAATAACATATTGATTTTTTCTTTTTAATATAGAAATAAAAAATAAATAAACTTAATATTACCTAATAAATATTATTTAATTTTTTAATTTATTTAAAAGTAAATAAAAACACATCATCTAAATATTATCATAATTAACGTAAAGATATTCGTTTATGTATATAATTCACCAGAACAATTTATTATATTATAACAAAATATTTAGTTATAACAAAAAAGTTTCAAGAGTGTCCCTCAACTTTGAAAAATCAATGAAAAATAAACAAAACTCTCTTCTACGTGGACCTAATTAATGAAAATCATTTTCAAAACCTTTTAAAAAGTCTTGCCTCATTATCATTATTATTGTTTTTTTTCTTTTTCAAAAAATAAGAAAGAAGTTACTTTAAAGCATGTAAAGCAATTTTTGGGAATTTAAGGGCATGTTTGTTTATGGTTTGAAAAATTTTTTTGTTTTGAAAACAAAATAAAAAAACATGGTAACATAAGCTTGGATTCTTCGTTTTATTAAAAAACATATAAACACCAAATTCGAGATAATAAAGAATCCATTTTTAAAAGAGCAAATCAGGTTTTTTGTGTTTTTAAAAATTATTTTCAAAAGCAAAAACCAAACATGCCCTAATTTTTTGGTGAGTGATGATAAGATTCATAGGTGATCACACGTATATTAATTTAATTATGATGAAGATTATTTTTGAGTATCAAATACTAAATACTAAAAATAAAAATGAAATGAAAAATACATTTTAAAATTATAAATAATAAATTTTATTAAATATACGAATTTTAATTTAGTTTAATTCAATTCTAAATATAATTTAATAGTATTAAGTTGTTTGAGAAAAAAAAAAAAAATCTTACCCTCTTCTATTTTAATTACCTCGGCAAAAAATATAATTGACTAAAGAAAAATATAAAAGAAAACTCAATCCATGGACAAAAAAATGGAAAGAAAGGGTATTTTAATATCATATAAATTTTCAAGATATATTTTTTTATTATACACCACTTATTTTCTATATATTCTAGAAGGGCGGTGGCTAAGAGAAAAATTAATTAAGGTTAGGAAACAGTCGTATTAAAGTTGGCGGCATGAATTCACATGAGAATCATGCAATTTACACCTCAATGTTTATCTCATTTTGGAATATATTTATATTAGCAGGTTGAAGAAGTGAAAAAGAAAGCTACATGTGATTTTCCTTTCTTTAGACATCTCAAATGTTGGTCCAAAACAGTGTTCCAACACCCACGTTGTTAACATTTATAAAAATAATTACAAAAAAAAGACCAGCATCTTTGGATTATTATGAAAACAACCTCTTGCCATGTGGAAAATGAGGAGTTAGGGCAAACAACCTATTGAGAAGGGTTTTTACTTTTATATATATATATAGCATTGAATCATGTTGAGAAGTCCCACAAGTCCCACATTTGGCTTGAATGCAATGGACCTCATTTTTTTTAGGATAACGGATTAAAATGGATAAAACCAAAACTTATTTACAAAAATAACATCTTTTTTTGAAATAAAGAAAAAGTACAAAAAGACAACATTTCAAACAAAAATGCTTTTGAGGATATAGTTATAATGTGGAGGAGACAAAATGCCCATGAGGATGTAATTATCATGTGGATGATTTATCTTTATACTTTTAGAAGCATTTTTGTCAAAAATAAAAGGTGATATTTTAAAGGTTTTTTTATGCGGTCATTCTTACAAATATTTTTGGGATTTATCATTTTAATCCATTTTTTTAAACTATTCAGGAAAATGCACGATAGAATATAGAATTTCCACATTTGGGCTGAATGCAATAGATATAATTTTCTTAACTATTTAGGAAAATAGATGATAAAATATAGGGACTAAGATGCATTGAGGAAAATATTGGATAACCTTCAAAAATATCAATTTCGGACAAAATCACCCTCTAAAGGTCTCCTCCATGTGCTTTTAAAGAAAAAAACAATGTCCTCCACTCACACCCCCATTTCCCTTCAATGATTGTTTTCTCTTCCCCTTAAAACTCTCTTCCTTGAGTAGTCAATTCCACAGGCACCATAGATAAACAACACAAAAAGGAATATCGTGATCAAATTATATCTAATCTTCCAAATCGCATCACTATATATATTTTTTGTTGCATTTCTCCCTTTTAATCCATTATCCCAAAGAAAATTGCTGTCATTTGATTCGAGAAAAGGCCCTAAAACTAAAGCATAGGATTGGAAGAGCTAACACAAGGAGAAACCCTAAGTGTAAAAAACATAACCTAAGTTTCCTTGTTTTCTATTTTGATTTAAGTTATTTAAAAATCTTCGTATGAAGCTCTTGAAATATAAAACCTTAAATCTTGTATTTTAGGTTTGTTGATTGAAAATGGCGAAAGGTTTATAACATATTATTTATTTAATTTAAACTACAACTATCGATTGTGAAAACTCGGATAAATTTGAGAATTTTTAGCAAAATGATTAAATTACTTGTTGTAAGTACGAGGTTGTAAGCGCAGAAATCTTCCCAGATCTCGGATGATGAAGCAGGCGCCGTAGTTGAATTCGTCTTTGCGATCACAGTTATTTAGGCGATTTTGGTTGAGATTAAAGACGATCGAAATTTCACGTTTTTCGAGATAACGGGGTCGGATGACACTTGGCTTGATCTCACAGGCCACACCAAAGTGACACTTGGCATCATGAGAGCAGAGAGTGTCCAGCTCAAGAAGAAGAAATTGAAGAGGTAGAGGACACATGGCTTAGTAAAGCCATGTGTGCCATGCATGAACATGGCACATGGCATAATAAAAGCCATGTGTTAAGTGCATGCCTTTGCAACAAATTGAGAGGAGTTAGGAATTGAGTGGGAAATCAGTTCGGTAGAGGAAGGAAAAGGAACATAAAAGAAAAGGAAAAGAGAAAAGAAAAGAAAAGAGAGAAAGAAAGGAAGGAAGGAGAAAAGAGAGAGAAAGGAACAAAAGAAAAGGAAAGAAAGAGGAAAGGAAGGAGGAGAAAGGGAGGAGGGGTGGTTGCTCTCCTACATTTTTCGACGTTAGGCTAACGGGTAGAGCGTGTTCACGTTCCAAGAAGTGGGGTTTCTCAGCTTTGGTTATTTCATGTAAGGGTCATTCAATGGCCATTGGGTTGACCACTAGCAGTAGAGGGCGGATTCATGACGATTTGGACCGAATTATTGGTAGTCTGAACCATTTTGATGGAGTCCGAGTGAACAAGTTGAATCCCCATTTTCTTATAGTTTGGGTTAGTAGGATTGTTTAGCTAGATAGGAGTAGTCAGTCAGGGGTTGATTAAAAATTTGGGATTTGGGACCCATTTTGTGCACAGTTCATAGTCGTTCTATGGCGCGTCTTGAAGATTGTTTAACTTTGAATGGGTGAAATTTTGGGTGAGTTTCGTATTTCTAGGTAGGGGTGACAATTACGTGTTATTAGGTCGATATTTGTATCGTGTCAACATTTGCTAATCAAACCCAACCCATTTATTATTAATTATTAGACATGTCAACACGAATATAAACTCAACTAATTTATTTAAAATAATAAGAATTAAATTAATCATCCATGCATATTTAACACAAACCAACCTATTAAATTTAACATGTTTATTGATTTTGTTATTTAAATTAATAGGAATTATAATTAATAATTCATTTTTAAACACAAATAACTTATTAAATAGGTTAATTAATTAATATAATAATTAAATAGGTCAATTCGGGTCAAATTTGTGTTAGATGAAGTCAACACGAATATGACCCATTTATTAAACGTGTTAGGCGGGTCAACACGATATGACCAACAATTATATCAGCCCCAAACCGTAGCGTGTTGAGGTTGGTGTCGTGTTCACGTGTCGGGTTAAATTTTGTCAGCCCTAGTTCCAAGGTTGAGAGTAGTTGGATGTGTGGCCTGCAATGGCTTGTGTGTGGGCTGATTTTTTTTTTTTGTGGGCATTACTTATGCCATAATTGGCCAGGAGTACCAAGTTGTCCTTGCTTGTTTGATTGATATACTTGGTGTTGATTGTTGAATTTATGTAGATAAGTTGATTTGAATTGATGTAAATTATATGTGTTAGATATAATTTATCCATGAAACTTGGCATTAAGTATGGTTAGAAATTGTTCCAAGTAGCATTCATTTTACAAGGACTGTCCCGAACATTTTTGCACACCTATGCGAAATCGGAAGCTTCCACTTTGGACGACCATAAATTTCTCGTCCGAACTCCGATTCGTGCGGTCTTGGACTCTATGGAAAACCCTTTGAGTCTAGAATCTAAACATATTCTAGTGAATGACATTTGGTGCTCAAATATTTGGGCGTTTCATACTCTTTTCAAAGAGTCGTATTAGACAGTTTCTAATTGTTTTGTGGCCAGTTCATGGTGTGTGTGTGTGGCATGTTTATGGGCCGGTTTGGGCGGTCCCGAGGAGTGAGTTTGTAGCCTGTTATGGCATGTTTTCTGACCTAATAACTATGGCTGTTTGTTGTGCTGACATGATGGACTGTATGCTGATTTATGTTGATATATGCGTATTTAGATATATTGACATGGATGGATGTAAATTATATATGATTGATATAATTATCCGTGATGCGAGTGATAAAATATGGTATGTAAATGTCTCCTTATAACATTTATTATGCATGTGACATGATATAACTTGTAATGGCATAATTGCATTGCATATGGACAAGGACATCGCATTAAATGAGTGTGAGTACATGGTTAGTAAAAGCACTTTGATTGGGTGGGCTCAGTTAAATGGGACAACGTTCAATAGAGTCACACGGTTGATTGAAATGGTAAAGAAAATGTGTCGGGAATCAACAAGTTGGGATAGATCCCCCTGGTGGGAGGCATAATTATGGTCGAGACATAGTTCTAGCGGTGAAATGCCGTAAAAGTGTCTAGGTTTTGCGGAGCTGCGAGTGTGACACGAATGCATTTGCCACCCACAAAGGCGCATGGATTTTGAATGTAAAATGATCATTGTGATGTATCATCCAAAAAGCTTTTAGTTTATAAACAAATGAAATTTGTTTTGAAATGATCATTGGATGTCATTGATGAGGAATGACGGTTTTCACACATGGGCTTAAGGCGTTGTGTGAAGTCGATGGGACTGCAGGCGTGGTACATGATGGTCGTCTCATTCATGACATGACATGTAGCACCCCTTTTTCGATCCAGGCGGAGTTAAGGCGGTCGAGGCAAGGTCAGATGCTCTGATACCACTGTATCACTTTATCAAAAACACGAGGAAGCGTTACATTTCAGTTGACATAAAAGCCCTTTCAAATATCTTGGGCATTTTTTAAGGGAGTAGGCCATTAACATTACATTTTATACAAAGTATAGTTCTTTATAAAGGCATCTCAGGCCTTTTCAAATGATTTACAAAATAGATGTTGGAAGTTCAAAATTGTTTTTACAAAATATCCGTAAAAAAATTGGAGTAAATGCATATGTCGAAGCATACGCGCGTCTTTCTCTATGACTCGGCGCTCCTCGATCTTGCCTTTCGTTCCTATTCAATCGGTACCTGCGCATAGATAACTTTTCTGCGCCCCAAGCATTTTCTTGCTTAGTAGTTCTATCACAATTCCATTCTTACGACACAGTTTAAGTCAAATCATGCAATTTTACTAAACAAAACTTTAAAATCTTTTGGATGATAAATTTATTTACAATACATATCTTATTTCATATATACAATCATTTATGGTTCATTGATTATTTAAAATATACACTTTCATATCTGATAAATCATTTATAACCAAATCATGCATTTTACAATGCTCTTTTCATTCGATTTGCAATCATGCTTTCAATTCCAATATGTCAATTGTGGCGACCCCGAACCCGGCGGAAGCGAATTAGGCGGATCGAAGCTTGAAACCCCGGGGGCCTTTGTAAAACCATTAACCAAATCAGTTTATCAAATACATTTCATTCTCAAATCTTTGCGGAAAGCGATTTCTAATTTAAGGCAGAAACTATAAACATTTACATTTAACAAAATGGAAATTTTACAATGAGGCATTCTATGCCTTTCAAAATGATTTACAAAATAGATATTGAGTTCAAAGGGCGCCTCTTGCAATTTCATACATGACTCGCTCCTCGATCATGGGTCGCTTTTCGGTCACTTATCTATCACTCGAATTACACTGCTTGGCGTTGGTAAAGCAATCTGCCCAAGCATTTTCATTGCTTAGTGATTCTATCTGATCCATTCTTGATTTGATTTAATTCAAATCAGTACAATTTAACAATTCAAAACTTTCAAATCTTTTGGATGATCAATGTCAATACAATACATATACTTGTTTTATATATATAATCATTTATAGTTCATTGATCATCCAAATATACTCTTTCATATTCAATAAATCATGCATTCACAATACTCTTTTCATTCAATTGACAAACATGCTTTCAGATTCCAATATTTCATGTCTCAAATCAATTGATTATGCTGCTTGATTCATTTCACTTATACAATTCAATTCAGTTCTGCTCTTAACGAATTTAACCTATGTTTTTGGTATACAGGATATCGGAATCACCGGCATGGGTATAAAAAAAAATCAATTAGTGAACACTACCCCGTCACGGTCGGCCCGGGCTGCTGATCGGAGTTATCAATCAATGATTCGCGTCTTTGCTATTTTGACCTATTGGTATACCAATCTATCCTTAATGCAGGAAAATAAGCAGTTAACATTCTATTAAGGCTTTCAAATCCTTTATAGCAAAATATAATACAATAAAGTACATTTTGTATAAACAGTTTCATTTCAATAATCAATACAATTGTCATATGCAAACATTCTAAGCACTTTTCTCAAATCAATTAAATCAATTCAATATGCTTTTCTTATGCATTTAGAGCAAATAGTTGAATCTTGAAAGCGAGAATAAGGAGAAGATAGAACAAACATGCAAAAACTTGAAACAAGGAATAGAAGTCGGTAGAACAAACCAAAATCATCGCTTTGATTCCGATCGTCGGAATCTCGACTTCAATGCGGGCTTTCCTCCTCGTCAGCCCCTATTCAAATACAATGACAATCACATATAAGTAGGTTATTCTAGGAGTTTTTGGTCAGGGTTTATGTCTATCCGATACCCCTTCACTTGAAAAATTTTCTAGGGACACAGGAGCGATAATTTACTCATGCTTCCTTCAAGAAAATTTTAGCTCTATGAGTACATTTTTAGTATGAATCCCAGATAAATGCCATTTGGATCGCTTAAAATCATGTTCTGGCATTTTAATTACTTGAAAATTGGATAGTATGCCTAAGCTCACTTGAGTTACCTACTATTATTCCCAATTTCAGGAGTCTTAACTCCATAATTTGGTAATGGTTCCTTCTACTCATTTTAAGATATGGTTCTAAGGTTTCTTCTCCAACTAAAATCATCCAATTTGGATCACCAAAACTCAAGTTATTGCATTTTACATCCAGACTACTCTAATTTGCAAAACAAAATCATATTGTTCTTGCACATAGCTCCACTTTGACATATTTCTGGGAACTTTAGGGTTGCAATTTGCATACACTTCCTTCAAGTAAATTATTCTTCCTAGAAGTATAGTTTAGTAAATTTTTGAATCCACTCAATTTGGATGAGTGAAACTCAACTTAGCCTAATGCAAAACTATTCCAAAACACATAAGCTGTTTGAGCTGGACTAGAAATTTTATCGAAATAGAGGCATCACTTCAGCAATTTAAGGTCTAATGGGGTCAAAATCTGGGTATACCTATTTCAGGGAGATTTGTTCTCCTAGACGTCTAGTGTACCTTTAAATTTTAATCACTCAATTTGGATGAGAAATGACCAAGTTATGGCCAAAACAAATAAATGGGTTTGGAAAATTTTTGACAGCACCTCCTTTAAAACTTCATCATTTCCTCTATACAAAACTCCTCCATTTGAGGACCACAAACAAAAATCAACCACAAACTGAACTCAAACCAACAAAAATCACATTTGTACAAAGCTAAAGTTTCTTCCTAACCCAAAGATCAAAATCACAAAAGAGGGAAAACTAGGGCTTGTGTTCTTACCTCTTTTCACTTTAAATCACTTTCTCTAGCTTCTTACATCTTCCTTCTTGAAAAATCTTGAACAAATATGGGAGATTACCCAAAAGTTTGATCTTCTCTCCTTACCCTAGCTTTTCTTCCATTTCTCCTCTCAAACCCTCTCTCTCAAAAACCTTTTTGGCAAATGGTTATCTTAGACCATTTTTGGTCTTTAAGTCAAAATCCTCTTAAGGCTTTGTTGGGCTCTAACACAATTAATCCCATTTTTGACTTAAGTTTTGCTCCAAATTCTAGCCCCAGCCCACTTATCATTTAATTCACTTTGGCCTTTAAACCCATTTTCATTAGACTCTTAGGTCCTTATTTTACAAATTCCAATTTTGCTTCTTTTTTTTCACTTGGGTAAATTTTCGGGTTCAATCTTTTAAATCACTTATCAAATAACAATCAATATTCATTTTGTAATTTTGAATCACCGAGTTTGGCTCAATTTATACCCGAATATATAATAAAATTAATAAAAAAAATTCTAGGGTTTTTTTGGGGCGTTACATCAACAATCTCAAAATCAATTCAGTTTTGTGCCTTCAAATTTAACTTTATGTTTTAAATTTATCACGGGATATCAGAATCGTGTGCGATGCATAGGCTTGGTACATTATAAAACATTTGTTTTATAACACAATTTGGTCCCACTGGGTTGTTGACTGGTTATTAAAAATCAATTAGTGAACACTACCCGTCTTGTCTATTTGGGGGGCTGCGAATCGGGTGACACATCCAATCACGTTTGTTCGATGCGCTAATTTGACCCTTATTGATATATCAATCTATCCTTAATGCGAATTAAACGGTTAACATTCTATTAAGGGCGTTCAAATCATATATAGCAAAATACAATACAATATGTACACTTGTATAAACAGTTCATTTTCAATACTCATGCAATTTCCATATGCAAACATTTCACAATCAATTGCCTCAAATCAATTAAAACAAATCAATATGCTTTTCTTATCACATTTAGACAAACGTTTAATCTTGAAAGCGAATAGGAAGATATAACAGGCAATACATCTCTTTCTTTTTTGCGCACCTTCAATCTCAGTCCTAGGTTGGTGACCTCCACTTGAAGCCCACTGGCAAATCATACACATCACATTTAGTAACCTTGCACTACTCACACTTAACGAATATCGCTTCGCCTCGACGGTGAGGTACGATATGTTTTTCATTTAGTTTTATCCTTATTTGAACCCCCATTAATAATTTATTAGGGTCCTTAAACTATCGTTGTACGAATACGAGATGTTCGGAAACAAAAATCCAAATTTTTTCTTGTTGTGAATAGTAGCTACGCTACGACGTAGGCCTTCACCGCGACGTAGGCCTTCGCTACGGTGTAGGCCTTCGCCACGGCGTAGGCCTTTGTCGTAGCATAGGCCTTCGCTGCGGTATGTCTTTGCTATGCCTCAGCGTACCCGAGGGGTGCCATTTTGGCATCTCAGCCTCGTCGCGGCAAGGGTATCCCACGCCTTGGCATAGGTCTTTGCCGCGGCGTGGGTTCCCTATGTTGCGGCGTAGGAGTTCGATAATGCCCAGATTTTCCAGTTTTTCCAGTTTTCCTCACTTTTGCGATTTTTCTCCAAAATCACCCCAAAATCCCAAAACAAAACATGGGAATCACTCCTAATAACATCCTAATATCATCCTAAACCAACCATGAGCAAAACCTATGGATAGTTTAGGGTTTTTCAATGAAACATCTTCAAAAGAAATTCTAGGGTTTGGTTAACACCACTAAATCCTTTTGTAATGAGGACTCGACACGGAAACCCTCTAAGATTTCGGTGGTCATAGTGAAGTTCCCAGTATAATCTAGGGAATGTCGATGGAACTTATTTAGAAAAGAAAGTAAACACCTGCATTAATGTAATACCTCAATATATATATATATATATATATATATATATATATATATATATATATATATATATATATATATATATATAAAAGATCCACAACCGCTCAAATCCACAACCGACCCATCTTACTGTAGGTCATAACCACAACACACATGATAAAGACTCCTATGAGTTCAATACTAAGATCAGAGCATTCTAAGAGTGTTTGCGAATTTAGGGGTACAATGAAAATACATAGTCGAATAAAGAAGGCGAGATAGATAAGATGAACTCACTGCAACTATCAGGCAGTGATGAAAAATTTGCCTTGAGTAGATCTCTGCAATTTGCACAGACTTAGAGGAAGCAGTTTAAAACAATAAAAAGTGAGATAATAAACCTCAGTGAGTGGCATGATTTATAAGGAAAATAATGTTTTTATTTTCGAAAATTCCTTCTCTCAAGACCTCACGTCCACTCTTTTGCAAGGTTCCCCGTTTGGAAATCATTTCACAAAACCCAAACTTATACCCAAGTCAACAATATGAAATTCATGCTCAAAAATTTAACCGACATCATTATCAAGAATCTTATAACTTTGAATTTGTTCCTGACATAAAAATTGAGCATAAAATATATATAACCATCATGTCGTAAAAATAATCGCCCCAGAAAATACAATAACCATAAATGTTAAAATGGTTATACGCCCTCGAAACCAAGCTTTGTGCGATACCATATTCCCGCATAGTAAGCGTGGTACACCCGACCTCCACGACTCATAGTGACAACTACGCTAAACCGGGTAAACCAGGCATCAACGTGGCAACTAATAAACTAGCCGAGTAAACTTGGAGCATCATGTAACAACTAATAAACTAACCGGAGTAAACGACATCACGTGGCGGCTAATAAACCTTTCAAACGATACGCGTATAAACATTTCACAAAGTCTGAAATCCATTTCTTAATCGATAACTTTTCAAAATGGTTTAAACCTCGATCATGTACCAAAATGTTTGAATACCTAAATTTATCCATGAACTTCGATAAAACTTCCAAATATTTAAAATGTTGACAAAATCCACATGAAATGATAACTTGTTTATATAAAAAAAACAGATAATTATATTTACGCATAATCAACCGTTTGATCAAATAAGTTATATATATAATAATTAACCACAATGGTGTCTTAGTCAACCCAAAATTATTCATCCTTGAAAAGTCAACTTTGACCCACATACTAATTGTTGGTCAAACTTAGTCAAACTTGGTCAAACGTTTTAAAAACTTGTATTATTTGGTACGAGTCGTTACATTTTGCACTTGAAGCCCTAACCTTTTTCCTTCCTCCTTCTTGCAAGATCTTGAACAAATGGAAGGATTTACATAACAATCCCTCTTCTCCTCCAAAAACCCTAGTTTTTCTCCTCTCCCTCTCTCTCAAAAACGTTTTTGCTCAAAATGCACAAATGTGCTCTTCTAAGACCATATTTGGTCTTATTTATGATTTTAAGTGTAAGGCCATGTTTGGCTTACACACAAATTCCATTTCTCATTTTTCTCCTTTTTGGGTCTTCATTTCACTTTCATTTATCACTTAATTCACTTTAGCATTTAAGCTTATTCTATTCTTGTACCTTAGGTCCTTATTTTACCAATTCCAAATTTTGCCCTTTTTACACTTGGGTTTATTTTCGGGTTCAATCAATTTCTCATTTTAGCATCTAACATTTAATCATATGCTCACATATTCATTTCACATTTTCCAATTTATCAGTTTTCCCGAAAAAACCCAAGTTTGGCTCAATTCATACCCGGAATATATAATAAAATTATTATAAAAATTCTAGGGTATTTTTGGGGCGTTACATGACATGTAGGATTCCATATAGTATTTTGGCATGTTCTTGTTGGAATGTGAATGTGAAATGTTGAGTGAACATTGCATATGCACTTAGGTGGGGAGTAGCCCTTATAGGAGGTATTCTGTACTCACCCTTTATGGGACAACCCTTTTAGGTGTAGGGTTGACACCGGTAGACGACGCTTAAACGAGACTGTGAATGTGAAGAAGGCCGACAAGTGGCCTTGATAAATCCTTTTGTAAAAGTGCTTGGATCAAACTAGTTCTAGCATGTAATTTTGTATAAAAGAATTGAAATTAAACTCTTGTGGAATATTGCTAATATAGTCGGGTATGTAATATTGGTAAGAGGGTCGTGATCGGACTCTTACGGACTGTATCTAGTTGTATTAGTCTCATATTTTAACTTAAATATGAATGAATGAGTCCCGGTGAAGGGACATATCAGGTGGTCTTGAAATGGCTTTCGGTGTCCACGGGCAAATGGTACCTGGTTGGTACTAAGACTTAGGTGCGCTATGACCTCAGGTAGAATCTTTCGTAGGTTGATGGCTAGTCAACGGGACCCTCGGAAATTGGGGCGTCACAATCGTTAAGTTATGTTGAACAAACTACGAAAGGAGGTTAGAGTCGAGGTTTATACAGTAACTAATTATATTGGACTTAACTATCGTTAAGTTAGTATTTGAACAAACTTGAAGAGAGTCAAATCCATATTTGTAACACAATAACTATTTATATTGGACTCAACTATTGTTAAGTTAGTATTTGAATAAATTTGAATGGCGTTAAGTCTAACTTTGTACCATAGTAATTGTTTAACTTGGACTTAACTATTGTTAAGTTAGTATATGAATAAACTTGAAGGGAGTTAAGTCCATGTGAACTTAGTTAACCTACACTCTTCACTTGAAGGGGGAGTTTTCCACCTTAAGTTGCTTGTTTTCTTCTTTAGACTCATTTTTATGGCTATAAATAATATTGAAGAAAAAATTATATTGATTTTAAACTATCGAATATTTAATACATCTCATCAAATGTTTAAACATTTATAATAAACATAAATAAATAGAGTACAAAAAAAAAAAAACGTATTGTTTATACAAAGATATATAATGGATTTTAAACTGTGGCAAATTGAAGATGTGGAATATAAAATCTAAAGACAACTAGTGAAAGGGAGGAATCGGATTGAACATAAAGAAAAGAAATGTGGGAAGAAGAAATAAAGAAAGGAAAATAGGAGGGAAAAAGGAGAGTGGGAGGGAAATGGGAATGAGTCGTGGGTGGATGGAGGGTTAAACTTGTCTAAATCTTGTATTTTTATTTTTTATTTTTGGATTTTAATAAAAAGGGTTAGATTTGTAATTTTTTTTCTATTTATCCCTTTTAAACAGTTATCCCTAAAATATATATGTATGTACGTGTATAGGAATTTGTAACATGTGTGACGCCCCATTCCCGGGGGTCCCGTTGACAACCCTTCAGGTCGTCAACCTACGAATGTCGTGGGTCTTCGGGTAACGACACCACTCATGAAAATCAGTGAGTCTCCTTTTACGGGAGCTCACCCAGTACAAAACTGTCCCGACAATTTACAATGACCACCACGGGGTCCACATGCAGTAAAATAATGGTCACTTGGGCCTGCATTAATAAAAGCATCAACTATATACAACAGTTCAAGTTAATAAATTACTCTTTACCAAACATATATTAAAACATTACAATTTCATACATGTTATACAAAATGACAATGCAAAGCGTGTTTCTTCTAAATGCGGCCTCTAGTGGACGTCGTCCTCCTGTACACTCTGTACCTGAAATAGTGATCCCTCGACAGGGTGAGCAAAACCCAGTAGTGATAATTTCCACTACATGGGTTACTCCCCACCTAAGTGCATGTCTTGGCAAACAATCACATCAAGCAATTACATGAACCTCTTTCAGTCTGCATGACCCGATCATGTCCAGAGTCCTCACCAACTCCCTCGGATATGCAAGCGAATCACGAGTAAAATATCCGAGTTTAAACAAAAACTTTTGTTCTGAAAACTTGCTACGAGTTCGGTAAAACATTGAGACTACCCTCCCAGAAACGAATTCTTTGGATAACGCTTGAAAGCAGTCATAGTCCTCATCAAAGTGATACGTTGGACGACTCTCGAGGCAATTCTTCGGAAAATCTTCGTCGAAATTCCTTTCCACACGAACATTCATTTTCTTTCAATTTCATATCATGCACTCACTCCTAATATTACAGGGTGCTTGATTGCATATGGAATGCATTATACTTGATTCGAAACTCGTGCTAATATAAAACATGTATATACTAGCATAATTAATCCACATAAACCATGTTATTAAATTCACATCAATAACCAAGAATTAGCTCACATGGGCTAATTAATAAACCTGAAGCAATTTATTTTGAATCACTCAACATCATAAAATCACACAAAAATCACGTCACTATTCACGTGATCAATGAAACCCTCGAGGTTGCTTGATTCACGGCCTATGTGGATTTTCTCCACTCGGTTCAAATGTTTGGGGCTAGAAACCGGTAATCAAACCTCGGAACATCTGACCATTTTACATGTTTCTTGTAGAAGAATACTTATGAGAGTAGGAAGATCCCTTGCCTCTTGGGTTGTCGAAACTCCGCAATCGGTGTCAGCGTAGCCACTTTTGCCGCGTAGATCGGGGTTTTCTTCTTGCTTTCAGGTAGAGGCAGAGCGGTCAGGAACAACCGAAAATCTAGGGAGAAGAAGCTCTTCTCTCTAAAACTCAAAAACCCAACTTTCTGCACCTTTCCAGCCCCTGCCCATTTTTGTCTTCAAATAATGGAGAAGAAGACTGTTTAGCATTTTGTCTTATTCATTTAAACATTAACCTAATTTCGATGTGTCAAAGCATATGCTGATTTTGACATTTGGTTTAATTTAAGTAAGTAATCTCCACGTCATACGCTGTCGTCTGTGTGTCGCGTAGTGCGTGTAATCGTGCTTCTTGTCGCGTCAGCATATGCTATTTAGCCGTTTATGGCACGGAAATGACCGGTCTTATCAGCGATGAAATTCCAAGCGTCTCGGGTGACGAAGTGACGTGGTAGCTAGATTTCGTAAGGCGATTCAACGGTGAAGTCAGTTTCATCATCAGGGATTTAGAAAATTTCGGATTTTGGTAAATACCATTTACCATTTTTAGAAAATTAAATTTTCTCGGGTTCTGACATGTGTTACACTTGAGTTATTATTTTAAAAAGTTTTTATGCATAGTCAAATTTGAGTTCTTTTTTTTTTTTTTGTAATAGAAGAGTAGGAAGAGATTGTGAGCTTTAATTTTTGTTATCAAATAATACATAAATCATTATAAATAAGATCTTGTAGTAGATTTCTATTGAGCAATCATGAGAATTATGTTTCTCCTTTTTAACTTCTTTAGGTTTGACAAATCTTTTTTGCTGGAGATAAAACTTTTGTATGAGTTAAAAAATGACCAATTTTTATTAGGGTTTCTCTTTAAAAACACTTTCCATCAAGATGTTAATTTAGGTAATTACCTTTTATTAATTATTGATTAAAAATATTATTCTTTATTTTATTAAACCATCAACTGGTAATCGGACCATTTGACTTTTCATATTGGTTGCCCATGTTTGGGCTCATGAAAGGAAAGTCTAACAGAGATTTTTTAAGTAATCTATCATGGTCAAATAAGTTCATAAAGGAGTGTATGTCATCCATGTTGGAGTAAAATCGAATATATGGGCTGATATATTAAATAAATGTGAATTATAAGCTATCAAATAAAGTTAGGCTAATTAAAGTGATTAATTTAAGTTTGGGGCCTTAATTAATATATTATAAAGTGTGAGCATCAATGTGTAGAGACAAGCGTAATTTCTATTTTTATGATGGGTTAAAATAGAAATTACGAACAATCGTGACTATTCATATACAGACACAATTGGTTATAAGTAAGGGTCATGGTCACAGGATCACTTGAGGTTTTTAACCTTTACGATTCTCATTGTTAGAGAGAAATATTAGACAGAAAACTAGTGTAGATCTGGAAGATCATAAATCCTCAGATTTAGATTTAGATCTGGAAGATCATAAAGCCTTAGACTTAGATTCAGATCTGGAAGATCATAAAGTTTCAGACTCAGATTCAAATATCTCAATATTTTGTTATAAATTTAGGTACGCTTCCGCAAATCCTGTATTTTGATTCTTGATGATTCAATATGAATGTTCACATTTGTGTGATGGTTTCATAATTTTCTTTAAATCTCTCATTTGGTATCAGAGTGGTTTCATGTGTGGTGTTGAATATGTTAGAAAATGTTTTTGCTTTAGGTGAAAATATTTATTTATTTATTTATTTTTTCCCTTGATCCCGGCTGTAAATGCTCCAACACGGATTCTTGTCCCTGAAGGACAATTAGAAAATGAGTCTAAACTACGCCTGAAGCGTGGGAGACCTATTGGTTCAAAGGATGTTCCTCCCTGGAAGAGGAGAACACAAATGAGCATTGGTACCCCTGAAGTGGTACATGAACTACGCCTGAAGCTTGGGAATCCTATTGGTTCAAAGGATGTTCCTCCCTAGAAGAGGAGAACACAAATGAGCATTGGTACCCCTGAAGAGGTAAATGATAAAAAAAAAAAAAATAATAATAGTCAAGGCCAATTGGATGTTTTATTTGGTGATTTAAATATAAATATGTTATCGTTACGGTGTATTCAGATTATTGACTAAGGTGTTTATATATATATATATATATATATATTCTTTTTAGATAAGTTAATTAACACAATATGTCACCCAAAGTGACCACTTTTGTGCAAATTAATTTATTTCAAATATAACAAGATTATGTGCACTGTAACTTATGTGAATATTAATTGGCTGAAAGGAAAATTAATATTATGAGAATTCATGTACACTTGTATTATCGCGTGATAATTATTTGGTTTTACATATGAATAATAAATTGGCCCAAAAAGAAAGATTTATCATTGAATATGTTTCTTATTATCGATATTGATTACTACACCCGAATACCACTTACAAGTTAATATTTTTATCTAAAGATAAAATATTAATAGAGTGTCAAATCTTGAGATGGGTTGCCTTTATTTGAATTTATTTTTGGTTTTGCATCTTATGTGAGTTTGTTTTGCTTGTTTATTGTTCTCTGGTTAGCTACTAGTTCTTTTCTAACATTGTGCCCGACGTGGTATTCCATTCCTATGCTAACAAACTTTAAGACATGCACGAGAACCTCAAATAGTTCTCGGTGTCATGGATCTGGTTTCTTAATGTTAAGGGTTTCTTCCTGCACCTCTTCTTGGTAGAAAGTTCACATGATGAAAAGAGGGATATTGAAAGGTGGGAGAAGTCCGTCGTATATGATTTGATGATCATTTAAGAAGGCCGTTAAAAAGCATTCGGGGCATAATATCGAAGCGATAAAGACGGCGAAAGAGTTCTAGAATAAATTAAGAATAGATTTGCCAAGAATGAAAAGTGCGAAACAAGTATACTTTTGGAAAATCTCACTCAATGAATATAAAGGTAATGGGAACATTAGGGGGTACATTATGGAATGTGTCTGCTTCAAAGTTAAAGAGCACATAACTTGATCTCTCTGATTTGCTTGTGCGTTGGTTTTGATATCTCTTCCCACCTGGTCAGTCAATTTAAGGTGAGCTACAAGCGCAAAAAGGAGACTTAGTCTCTTAATGAGCTCATCTCACATTGGATGCAGAAGAGGAAAGGTTGAAGCAAGAGAAAAAGATAAGAAAGTGCTCATTTGACTGAGTACTTCCCAAGGATAAAGGGAAGAAAAGAAAGAAGGATAAAGAAGTTGCGAGGAGTTCCATATCAAAAGAAACAACTTAAAGAAAAGGGTTGATGGTTGTTTCTTACGTGAGCGTGGGACATAAGAGAAGCAATGTACCAACTATCATGCTTAAGCGTGCAAGAAAGGTACACTTCTTAATCTAGTTTGTTTTGGGGTTAATTTGACCGGTACCTAAACACCCTTAGTGGATAGATTACGGTGCAACTACTCATCGGGTGTGTCCATGTAGGATTAGAGTTACTTAGAAAGCCAAATGATGAGTGAAAGATACATCTTGTAGGTGATGGCAAGAAAGGTCAGGGTTGAGGCAATTGGGACATTTAGGTTATTCTTAAAATCTGGTACTTATTTGGATTTGAATGATACATATGTTGTACCGTCCTTTCGACGGAATTTGGTTTCTATTTCCATATTGGACAAATTTGGTTACACTTGTCCTTTTGGAAATAATAAATTTGAATCTTTTCGAGAATTCAAATTTGAGTTTAGTGCTAGTTCTTTATCTTATGTAGATAACCTTTATATGCTTGATATAGTTGCTTCATATCATGAAACCTTCTGGATTAAGCACTCAAGGTTTAAAAGAAAATTAGCAGATGAAATTCCTCATCATTATCATTATGGCATAGAGATTAGGTCCGCATCTCGAAAGGAGAATTGAAGGAAAAACTGTGTCGGATAAGTTCTAGATTCCCTTGATTTTGCAGATTTGAAATTTGCACAAATTACATAAAGGAAACCAAACAAACACGAGGAGATTTGGCCTTATGAATTTGCAAGCGTCTTACAAGCTGATACATACGAGATATTTGTGGGCCATTTCCCTACGGTTTCATGGAATGGCCAGCAATATTTTATCACGTTATAGGCGATTTTCACGTTATGGGTACCTTTATCTCATTCATGAAAAGTCCCAATCATTGGAAGTCATTTCCGTCGTTCCAAAAGTTGAAGTTGAAAATCAACTCGATAAAAGGATTAAAAGATTAGGATCGACCATGGTGGTGAATCTTATGGAAAGTATGGCGGTTCGGGTGAACAGCGTCAAGGGACCATTTGCTAAATTCCCTGGGAGTGCGAAATTGTCGTCTCCACAGTACACCATGCCAGGTTCTCTAAGCATGAATGGTGTTGCTGAAAGGCAAACGAACACTTTCGAAGACATGGTAAGAGTATGATTAGTCATTCCTAACGCGTCTCCAGCATGGGGTGAAGCGTTAAAAACTGCGACATATATCCTTAGCAGTACCAAGCTAAAACAATTTGCTAAAACCCTTATGAACTTTAGGCGCGAAGCCTGATCAAAGCACTTACACATTGGGGATGTCCGGTACGAAGCGAGGCCTTACAGGCCACATGAAATGAAATTGGATTCGAAGCGGTTGGTGCTATTTTATTGGACACTGCGAAAGATCCGGGGGTTCACAATTATGATCCTACTTTGCTAAATCGATTTTGAAGCGAGAATGCTTTCGGTTCTTTGAGGATGTGTGAGTTTGATGGGGAGATAAGGATAGGGATTTTGCTTTTGAAGAGGAATATGTTGATATTCCCACGGTGTCATTGACATTGATCGGCTCCTATACGACATTGTTCGAGAAGCACATCGAATCAAAGCGATATCCAAGAACCTCCGGGTTTCGAGAAGAACAAACTCTACCTCCTCAGGAACCTACACCATTAAGGAGATCCACTAGAGAAAGGAAGTGCATTGCGGATGATTACATTGTATTTCTTGAACATGAGTTTGACATTGGTGCGGTGGAAGATGATCGATCAACCCGCGAGCCCTGGAAAGTTCTAAATCTCGAGTAGATTGATGCCATGAATGAAGAGATCAAGTCCATGAAGGACAGCGTTTGGGATCTTGTCCCATTGCCTGGAAGGTGTGAAACCCATTGGTTGCAAATGGATATTTAAAACGAGAGGATTAGTGGCGTGGAGAGATACAAAGCTCGTCTTGTCGCTAAGGTTATACAAGGAAGGCGCCGATTATAAAGAGACTTTCTCTCCGGTTTCATCGAAAGACTCTTTTAGGACAATAATAGCACTTATGGCGCACTTTGACCTTGAGCTTCATCGGATGGATGTGGAGCACATTTCTCAATGGTGACATTGATGATACAATCATATGGTGCGACAAGAAAATTTTTGTGTCGGGAGATACAAAGAGGATGGTTTGCGAAGTTAAAGAAATCTATCATCAGTAGTAAGCAACTACCGATCAATGGTATTACAAGTTTCATCAAGTTATCATTTCGTTTGGTTTTGAGATGAATATGGGACTGTATATACCATAAGTTTAGTGGGAGTAAGCATATTTACTTGGTTTTATATGTTGATGACATATTGCTTGCCACCAACGATATAGGCATGTTGCATGAAACCAAGAGATTTCTATCAAAGAAATTTGAGATGAAAGATCTGGGTGATGCTTCTTTAATGTTAGGTATCTGAATGCGGGATCGATCTCGAGAATACTTGGTTTATCACGAAATTTATATTGAAAATTCTTAAGGTTTTGGCATGCATGATTGCGAGCTTGGTGGCACCCACAATGGCTAAGGGAGGCAGACTAGTCTCGATCGATGCCTAGAATAATTTTGAGATTCAGGAGATGCAACAGATTCCTTATCGTCAACAATAGTCGATGTATGCTTTCCAGTAATATGCAGCGATAGGATATTGTGTTGTTGGCATGTTGGGCAGATATTTAAGCAATCTTGGAAAGGATCATTGGATAGCAGCTAAGCGTGTCATGAGATACTTATAGAGAACAAAAGACTACATGCTCACTTATCGAAAGTTAGATCAATTAGAGATCATTGGATATTCTGACTCCGATTTTTCTGGATGTCGAGATAGCATGAAATCTACTTGCTATATCTACTTACTTCTTTGGAGGTGCCGTATCTTGGAAGAGTGTTAAGCAGTCTATTGTAGCTTAACCGCCCATGGCGAGTTGAGTTCGTAACTTGTTATGGGGCATCGATCATGGAATATGGTTGCGAAATTTTGTCAGAACGCGTATTATGGATGGCATTGAAAGACCAGCAAGTTATTTTGTATTGATAAATGTCGGCTGATCTTATATTCGAACAACAAAAGGAGTTAGACGAAGTCAAAATTTATAGACATCAAATTCCTAGTTGTCAAAGAAAGGGTTTAGAGTGGACTTATATCTATAGGGCACATTGGGACAAACTCCATGATTGCGAGATCCAGCGGCTGAGGATTACCACCCAGTCTTTCCTTGAGCACATTGCTCATATGGGTGTGGTTTCTCTTCAGGATGTGTCGTTTTAGTGGGAGTTTGTATTTTAAATGCTTTTTAGATACTTTTGTTATGGATATTATGGATTTTAAGGTTATTTACTGCAATAAAGTATTTAGTTTTCATCCACTTTGATTTTTTATGGTTTGATCTCACTTAGGTTTAAGGAGGACCAGTTGGAAATAGGCATGTTGAGATCACATTGCATGAAATTTCCATGCTACACATCCACACTTGATCTTTGTCATTAGTTACATTGATATATGTGATCATTGATGGGTGCAGTTACGAAATATGTAGCAACTTGATCGCTTTGGTTCTATATTGTGGTGTGGTTAATGGATAAAGATTGTTAATGTATATAAAGTTTTGATAGCAAAACTCAGGCTCATAAAGTATAATTCACGTTTATAAAGTTACATATATAGCGAGTGGGAGATTGTTGGAGTAAAATTGAATATATGGTGATATATTAAATAAATGTGAATTTATAGACGCTGCTCAATAAAGTTAGGTAATTAAATTGATTAATTTAAGTTTGGGGCCTTAATTAATATATTATAAAGTGTGGGCATTAATGTGTAGAGACAGCGTAATTTACATTTTATGATGGTTAAAATAGGGGAAATTACGAATAATTAATATTTGTTCATATACGAGACCACGGTGGTTATAAATATGGGTCATGAATTTTGAGATCATATAAGGTTTTTCTTTCTTCTTATTCCCATTCTCAGAGAGAAATATTAGAGCTGTGAGAGAGAAAACTAGTGTAGATGCGGAAGATCATAAATCCTGGTCGATTTAGATACGGGAGATCATAAAACCTCGAACTGAAGATTCGGATACGAAATGCTCGTAAAGTTTGTTAGATTCAAATATCTCAATATTTTGTTATAAATTTAGGTACGTTTCTGCAAATCCTATATTTTGATTTTTGATGATTCAATATAAATGTTCCTGTTTGTGTGATGGTTTTCACATAATTTTCTTTAAATCTCTCAATCCATAACTAATACAAAAATTACAAGTGATGTCCTATAAAGAATAACAGAAATATAATGAGGCTTACATCATGATGACCCTAAAAAGGATCAATTAGAGAGTTGCTAAAAACATCCTCTTGCCATATAAAGGTGGAAAATGAGAAGCAGGGAAAAAACCTATTGTATCGAGTAGGGCTTTTATTTTTTTTATCAATGAATCAGATGAAGAGGTCCCACATTTGGGTTGAATTTGTTTTATTTAACTATTTATAGAATGGAAGATACAAAAATGGGGCTAATAAAATTGTTTCCCAAAAATAAGTGAAAGAGAATTTTCAAATAATACGCCATTGTCAAATCAGTTGACAAAAGAGTATATGTAATTAACAACTAACATAGACAATTAAAGGTAATATCCTTTAAAAAATATAAAGAAATAGAATGATCATTGCACCATGAGGACCCCAAAAGAGATTAATTTGCAAATAGCTTTAATCATTTCACTTGCTTGGAAGATTATTAATTACACAAGTGGAGAAAAAAAAAGGAGGACAATGGGATAATTTTTTTACTTTTTATTTTAAGGGCATTGTCAGATAAATAAGTAAAATCGACATAATTCACTTTAGTCCTTTGGCGCTGCTCAATCAATTTAATTTTCCCAGAGGCACTTACCCTCTCTAGGTGTTTGTTGGTTCCATTATGACTAATTTAATAATCTAACTCATCTCAAAAGAAAAAGAAAATTCTCATCTCACACTCATAACAAAAATCCCATGAATGTTTGTAAGCTAAGTAAGTTGGAAAGAATAAAAGAAATCAGAGTTGTGGTTGTTGAAGAGTAATAAAAATTGGAAGAATGAGGCAACAAGAAAGATGAGAACTCATGGTATAAGGAAAATTTAATTGTGGGCTACTAAAAAAATTCTACCTAAAAAGAAAACGAAGAAAATAAAAAATAACAATAAAGAGAAAAAATATTAGAAGAAGAAAAGAAGACTAAACTCTATAATCCTCTTTCCATTAATTCTCATAACAAAATCCCAAGAATGCCTTTAAGATAACTAAGTTGGAAAAGAACAAAGAAATCGAAGTTGTGATTACCTTGAGGAGTAGTAGTAAGAAACTAGAGGAATGAAGGCCAGAAGAATGAAAATTCATAGTATAAGGAAAATTTAATTGTGGGCTGCTCAAAATCTACCTAAAGAAAATGAAAAAAAATAAAAAAGAAAGATATTTGAAGAAAAGAAAGCCTAAACTCTATAAATCTCTTTCCATTCTCTACAATACTAGAGCCATCCAATAAGCATCAAATTTTATGAACATTCCTCTAGCAGATATGATAAAGTAAGTTATCATTTACATGAAGTTTTTGATACATTTATGTAAAACTTGGGAAAATTTAAAATTTTCTGAAAAATGGCAAGAATAGTAAAATTATTAGAATGATTTAGGGAAGCTTAGAAAATTATCTAGATCTTGGATGGCCGAAGCGGTACTTAGTTGAATTAATTATTATGGGGAAATATAGTGACCGAGAAAATTTTTAGTTGAATTTTTGAGGCCAGTTGGAATTTTTCACGATTTTAGGTGGTGGAATTTGACGGTGACAAGATTTTACGAAAATCTCGGAGTGAGAAAATGACTTGAGAGATAAGTTCATTTAAAATAGAATTGGTGAAAAGAGATCGTTTTGGGACAGAAGCAGACGGGACCGAAGTGGACACATGGCGTGACGTGGGCCACTTAACAGACTCAAGTTAATTGGAATAAAAGGAGGGCAAAATGGGAAAAAGTCAATTTCTTCTTGGTCTTTCACGTGCAAGAGAGGCAGAAGAGAGGGTGTAGAGAGAGAAGCCCTGACTTCTCTCTAAGATCTACGGAGCTTGGGTGGTTGTCTCGCTTCGGGCAAGACTTAAAGTTGGAGTACTCGTCGAGGGGCGACGTGTGGACCTTAAAATCAAGAGTTTTAAAATTCGAGAATCTGAGGAGGAAAGTTCGGGAGGTCATGGGTTTTGAGAGCTTAGGGTCTTCCAAAAGCAGTCTTCGGCTCCGAGGGTAGGGAACCTTGCTCGGGTTTATTTTCCATTTAAGAGTCGTTTTGGTCTTGGTTGAGCCTAGGGGCTGTTTAAATGGTGCTCTCGAGCACCAAAAGGAAGGAAAAAAAAACTGATTTTTTTTTTCTAGTTCTTCGCTATGATGACCAGTTTTCGGGGTTATTTTGAAGTTGATTTTGGGCTTAGTTTGGGATGGGTTTTGTGCCATGTTTATGGCCGATTTGGGGTCTCAATTGGGGCGGGTTGTCGTCGGTTGAAAGGGTTGTTTATGAGATGAGTTTGGTTAAAAAAACTGCATGTACGGGAGCTCCAAAGGTGCCTCGAGCACGCAATTGCGTAGGTTCCACGCTGCTGTGTAGGTCACAACTTGGTATCAGAGCATAGGTATACGAATATCTAGGGCTTGTTAGGCACGAGTTTAGATCATGCATTTATTGTGCATTATGATGAAATTATTGCGTGCTATATATTGCATGATGCGTGTTACATATTGTGTGAATTATATACATAGTAGGATGTATATAGGAAAATGTTGAACACTAGGGTGGGAAAATAACCCTAGGGGTTCAAGAAATAAACGAACATGATAGTTCGGGAACTAATTATTGCTAGTGTTTGGCATTATGCATTGCTAGGGAAGTGGGGAAAATGAAATCTACATTTTGTTATTGACTTGTGTAGATGGCAAGTCGAGGAAGAGGGCGCGTGGGGTCGTGGGCGAGCCTTGGCCCACGACCCTTTGCTATTTTCGACCCACAGGCCTTCATAGAGGCTATGGGAGGTGCAGTCGCCACCCTTGCACAGGCTGGCACAACTGGGGGTTAGGGAGGGACGAGTAACTTCTAAAGGTTCAAAACTCAACATCCTCTGACGTTCATGGGAGGAGGGGACCTGATGGTAGCTGACCATAGGTTCTGTCAGATTGAAAAAGTATTGGAGGCCATGGAGATCACCTCCGACGCGACCAAGATAAGACTAGCTACATTCCAGCTAGAGGGCGAATCCCAAGTATGGTGGGATTGGGTTAAACCTCCAGGAATTAGGAGGTAATGACATGGGGAGAGTTTCGAGAGCTCTTTATGGGTAAATTTTCTGGCATCATTAAGCGTCGAGCGGCGGGGTTCCTAGGCAAAGCAGGAATGATGATGGTGCTAGAGTCACGTGGCTGGAGTTCCTGAGGATTAGCCCGTTTGCGATGACTATGTGGCTACGGATATGACCAAGGTCAGGAAATTTGAGGATGGGTTGAAGTTGTAACGCCCCACAAATACTATAGTATTTTTTTATATATAATATTTTTTGTTATATGTTTAGGGTATAAAATAAATTAAATGAATTTTTAGAGATTTAAATGCTCGGAAACGAAAAGATAATACAGCTTTGAAAATTTTCACAATCGATTAAATTTGGTAAAAATGTCAAATGGGGACCTAAGGGTCCTAAATGAGACGTATAAGTGCAAAAGTGTAAATGAAATGAAATAAAATTGAAATGAAGTGTTAATATGGCAAAAATGAGAAAATGGGATTTAGTGTGAAAGCTAAACAGGGCCTTGTGAATAGGAGACATATAGACCATATTTTAGCCTTTGAGAGACATTCCTCTCATTAAGGCATTTTCGTTTTTTTGAGAGAAAAGGGAAGGCTGAGTTTGAATGGGAATTTGTGGTGCTCCATGAAAATCAAAAGGCTAAGTGATAAAAAACAAGGAGGAACCTTGGTATTGAAGTTTGAAAGAGATTTGAGGTAAGACTCAAACCCTAAACCCCTTTTATTTGTGTTTGAGTTGGGGAAAACCCCAAATGTGGATAAAAAGAGTTTTGATTTGGTTGTAAATGAGTTTTGGGCTTGTATTGGGTTGAGTTTTGAAGAGTATTGTTGGTTGGTATTAGTTTGGATTGGTTTGGAGGAGTGGTTTGTAAAAGTATTTGGTTTCAAAGGAAATACTGTCAAAATTTTGTCAAAACCCCTGTTCTTGTTGTGGCTATAGATTAATTTATAATCATCCAAATGAAGTGATTCCAATTGGTGAAGAACCATAAGAGATAGAGTTACAAATGTATAGAAGGGACCAAGAGCAAATTGTACCACTAAGGCTCCCGAATATGGGCTTAAAGGGGGGTTCGGGTAGCTCACGGGTATGCCTTGTTTTGGGTGTAGTTGTGGTGTTTTGGCCATAAAATGAGTTTCACTCATCAAATTTGAGTGATTCAAAATTCTGGATAAACTAGACTTCTAGGGGAATAATTTACTTGAAGGAAGTATATACAAATTGTAACCCAAAAGTGCCTAGAAATATGTCAAAGTGGAGATATGTGCAGATTCTGTATTGCAAATTAGAGTAGTCTAGAAGTAAAATGCAATAACTTGAGTTTTGGTGATCCAAATTGGGTGATTCCAATTGGAGAAGAAACCTTAGAACCATAGCTTGAAATGATTGAAGGAACCATTACCAATTTATGGAGTTAAGACCCCAAAAATCGAGAATAACAGTAGGTGATCCAGTGAGCTAACCAATTTTGCATTAAAATGTCATAACTTGAGTTTGGGACTGTTTTGGCTAAGTGTGTTTTGGAAATTATGAAAATAGATTGTTGGGATGATTAAAGGTCTTGGGAAGGAATGTATGGTCTTGGAAATATTAACTTTTCTACTAGAAAATTTTATTTGGGAGTTTATTTGATTTTAGAAAGTGTTTTGTTACAAGCTGTCAAAGTGGACATGTTAGGGTTTTGGGATGTTAAAGTTAAAAATTGGACCAATTGGTTTATAATTTGATTTTGGGTGCTTGGGGGTTGGTTAGACCTTGGTCTAAGCTAATCAAATCAATGTTTGAAGTTAATTTTGGACAACATTAGGATTGGTTTTGGTGAGACGTTTTAAAGGTACTACTGTTTGAAAAATAGCATGTTTTGCCCTGTTTGTGTTATGTGGTTGAGGCCTTAGAGGAGAAATTTTAAAGTGAAAATTTTTAGAGATGTCATTGGATATATAAAGGACTAAACTGGAGAGTTTCACCAATTTTGAATCGTTTGAATAATTTTGGGTAATAAGTCGGAAGAGTACAAAGCGGAAAATAACGGTCCTTGCATGTAGTGTTAATTAATACATTTGAGGTTTTTTGACTTAATCTTCATTTGGAGATGGTTTAATTGATCAAGAGTACTGTTGGAAAAAGATTAAAGGTAGGGGCGGTACAGTATTTTGGTTATGTGATGGATTAAAGTTGGGAAGCTAACAACCATACCGGGCTTGTATCTTACCTAATTTGATAATAGATTAAAAATACGATATTGAGCTCCGAGAAAATCAACCTAATCAAAATCACTGAATGCATACGAATAATATTGTTCTTTAATTGTATTGGAATAGGGGTTGAGGAGGAAACCCGAACTAGTCGAATTCGAGTTGAAATCAAAGTGCAAAGCTTTTGGAGTTTGTTCACACCTTTCTCTTGTGTTGAATCTTTATCTCCAAAATGTTTGAATTGCATATTGAATTGTTTTAAATTGATTTGATGCAAATAAATTGTGAAATGAGTGCAGTTGATTTAAATTAAATTTGAGAAATTGATTGATTGAGAATGAATGACATGAAAATTGCATGAGTATTGAAATGATTTGTTTATTATAAAAATACATACTATATTGTATTTTTTCTATAAATGGTTGAATGCCCTTAATAGAATGTTAACTTAGTTAAATTCGAGTTAAGGATAGATTGATATACCAATAAGAGTCGAAAAAACGTACTATTATGACATACCAATCCGTAGTCTAGCAAGATAGTATCGGTAGTGTACACCAACCTAGTACATATTTTTATAAAACCGTGTTTACATTGGCCTACAGCCCAGTGGGACCGTGCCAGTGATTTGTTATCTTGTGCACCGAAAGCATAGGTTAAATTCGATAAAATTTAAAATGCAAAATGATAATAGGAGTGAAAAAGTGCATGATTTATGATTTGAATGATTTGTTGCACATGAAAATGTATAGTTTGAGATGACCAATGGTGTAATTGATTAGTGAATATATCTTTATGTATGTATTGTACTATATTGGTCATTGCAGAAAGTACAAAAGCATTGTCTTATAAAATTGCATGATTTGATTTAAATTGAAATAAAGAGAGAATCGTATAGAACCACTAAGCATGAAAATGCTTAGCGCGTAGTTTTTTTTATCTATGCGTAGATGCCAGGTGAACGAGGAGCGAAAGGACAAGATCAGGAGGCGCGAGAGTCATCGAGAAAACTGCGGAATTAAAATATAACCTCAGTCATATGTAGCCATCCCTACTTTTAAGCAATTGATGTTTGTGATGAAAAGAGTTAAACTACGGCTTGATTTTATATTATTTTGAATGGGCATGAAATACCTTCATTGTAAATGCATTTTGTTAAATGTAAATGTTTATGGGCCTACCGAATTGAAATTGCTTCCGCACATATTTGAAAGTGTTTATACGAAATGAAATGTCGGCCTAAACAGTTATTTTGTTTTTGTATATGTTTTAGTAAATGAACTCGGCTAGCAGCAGTTCGGTTCGGATCAATAATTGGGTCGGAAGTAGAGAATGGGGTCTTTACATTTAGTGGTTTTAGAGTCTAGGTTTAGGCGATTCTACAAATGATTTTGAAATTTTTTTTGTGAAATGATTTTTGAAATTGTTTATTGCATGCATTGCATTTGCATATAAAGGATGATGTGACTCTGATGCGGATCTTGTCGATCTTAATAGGTTCAACATGGATAGTTCAGGGCCCCATAAGGTCGGAGGTGACTCAGGAAGTCACCCAAATAGTCCTGTTAATGTGGAAGGTGGGTAAGCATCCCATCCTCCATCAATGAATGAACAAGGACAAGTAGCGTGAGGTGCTGTAGACATCCTCCAGTAAATAGCTCAGGCACTACAAAGAGCAGGGCAACCAGTTGCAGTTACTCCTCAGTGGTAAGCCATTGAAAGAATGGCAAGGTACTGACCGGTAGATTTTATGGGAAGAAAAGATGATGAGCTTTCTATGGCAGAGAATTGGCTCGAGAGGATCGAGCGAATGCTTGTGCAAATGCATTACTGTAGAGAGAAGTGGAATGTGTGATCTCCTTTGCGGTGAAGCTTACCGGTGGAGGGTTTAAGGTGACTAGGACCCACGACGCCAGAGAGTATTACATGGAAATTTTTCTTAGATGAGTTCAAGAAACAGTATGTGGGTCGCATTTACTTGAGACAATGTAGATGGATGGAATTGATAAAAGACTATGATTGCGTGATTAACTATCACCCAGGAAAGGCCAATGTAGTAACAAATGACCTGAGTAGAAAGTCTATACAAACGCTTCGAGAGTTGAATGCTCATTTGTCACTATCAGACAATGGTGCAATAGTAGCAAAATTAGTAGCAAAACCGGATTTGTTGAACCGAGTACTAGAGGCACAAAAGAATGATGAGAAAATTTCTGCCATAGTGAGCCAAATTGAAGACACACGAAGCATCCGGGATGTGGGTGCTAGTGGGAAAAGGAAGGAGAGTCAGTCTTCTTCTAGCTCGGGAAGAAGCGAGCGACCACGTTGCATGAAAGGACACTCGTAAAGCGGAGACCCACGACTATCGGGGCTAGAAGTAGGATGGATCGTCCTGAGGTGTTATTTCGAGGACTCTTGGTTTGCCAAATAGGGGAGGTGTTACCATTACCAACAGCCTAGACACATAAGACGGGATTGCCCATAGAGGCAGAGATCACAGGGTTATGGGACACCTCAATCTCGGTGCTCGAGTGGAACAGAGACATAGTTTGTCTCTCGCCTCGGCATAGGCGGGAAACGATGTCGGTCGGGTGCGGCGGGGCATTGGTTGTTTCACAGACAAGCTAGAGAGGCCAGGGCATGGGTCGAGGTTGGGTATAGGACTCACAGTAGGGACTTCGGGGGACGAGGCGTTTATGCCGGCCCACCTCGGCCCGGGCTTTACTTAATTAGTTTGTTATGCAAGGTATGTTTCTACTCTCTCTCCTAGGGGCAAGAGTATTGTTTGATTTTGGCATGTTGTTAGTCATTTGGTACTTAGATGACTGTTGCACATGCATTGTGATTTGATGTGCATGTGTATAATACCTCGGAAAATTTAAATTTTTTTGAAAAATGGCAAGAATAGTAAAATTGATGGAATGACTCAGGGAAGCCTAGAAAGTTCTCAAGATCTCGGATGACGAAACGGATTGCGTCGTTGGATTTGTCTCGTGAAATCTAGTAACTCAAAAAATTTTTCGTCAAGTGCACGGCGGTTGGGTTTCACGATTTTCTATAGGTGGTGGTCGCCGGTGACTCTATGGGCCCGATATTTTACGAAAATTTCGGAAGTGAGGAAATGACTTAAGCTAAGTTCATTTAAAATAAATTGAACTGAAAAGAAATAAATCGTTTTGGGATAGAAACAAACCCCGAACCGGAGTAAACATGTGGCGCGACGTGGGCCACTTAACAAATTTAAGTTAATTGGAATAAAATGAGAGCAAAATGGGAAAAAGCCCATTTCTTATTGGTATTTCACGTGCAGGAGAGGGAGAAGATAGGGTGTAGAGAGAGAAGCTCTGACTTCTCTATAAGATCTATGGAGCTCTGGTGGTCGTCTCCCGTCGGACCAACACTTAAAGTCGGAGTACTCGTCAAGGGCAACGCATGGACACCAAAATCAGGAGTTTTCGTTGGAGATACGAGCGGAAAGTTCGGGAGGTTGTGAGTTTGAGCTACGAGGTCTTGAAAGCTGTCTTGCACTCAAGGGTAGGGAACCTTCTACTCGGGTTATTTTCCATCTACGAGTCATTTTGGTCTTGGACCCAGACCCTAGGGGTTGTTTGGATGGTGCTCGGTACGAAAGGAAAAAAGCGATTTTTCGGCTCTTGATTATGAAGACTAGTTTTCGAGGTTATTTTGAAGTTGATTTTGGGCTTAGTTTGGGACGGGTTTTGTGCCATGTTTATGGCCAATTTAGGGTCTCAATTGGGGCGGGTTTGTCGCCGGTTGAAAGGGTTGTTTCCGAGATGAATTTGGATAGTTGCATGTCTTTGGAGCTCAGGTGCTTCGGGCCTGCAGATTACATAGGTTCCGCGTTTATTTAACGTAGTGGTGTTCATGTGAAGCCTCAAACTTTGGACGACCATAACTTTCTTTTCCGAACTTTGATTCGCACGTTCTTGGACTCTATGGAAAGCTCTTTGAGTCTAGAATCCATCAATATATAGTTTAATGAAATTTAAGCTCATATTACATCCGAAAATGATGAAATACAGTAGCCTCTACTGTTGTTGGTGCTGCAATGTTGCTGATTTTCTTCATGGCTTGCAACTTGCATAACTCCTTCGTTAGGAATCCAAATTTGGTGTTCTTGGACTCTATGGAAAGCTCCTTGAGTATAGAATCTGGTCATATACCAGTGAATGGAATTTGGTGCCCACATAGATTTTGAAAATTTGATTGTAGCACCAAGTGTGCAAATTGCTTGGTTGTGATAATATGCGTGGTCTAATACATTGAAATTGGTGTATGTTGTTTTTTAATTATATGCATGTTGATATGATTATCCATGAGGCTGAGGGAAATTCATGAGTTTGTGTATGATTGAGGCCATTACATGGCTTGGTTGTAGGCTATTTGTGGACATGGTGTCACAATTAAACCTAGAGGATAAAGTAAGTCATTACCCGATTGGTGATGACTTGTAGATGTCAATGTATGTGTGTTAGGTATGTTGGCATGAATTGTATGATTTAAATTGGAATTTATGTGTTCAGTGATATAAATGCCCAATTGATGCATGGGTTAATATGCATGAGTAGACATATGTGTATATAGCACTCATTATATGTGTAGCATGGTATGAGTAGGCAATGGCACATTTGCATTGCATTTCATATTCAAGGGGACATCGCGTAAAATGGGTGGGTGTGCATGGTTGTTGTCTTTCACCATTCTTGGTGAACGGGTGGTGGACCCGATACATTGGACGACGTCCAATAGAGCTCCACGATCTTCATGGTTGTAAATCAACACTTGTGTATGAGTGACTGATGGTGCGGAAGGGCTCGGTCTACAGGGACAATGTCCTAAAGAGTCAAGCGGTTTCGGAGATTGTCCAATGCTTTTGTTTTAAGGTGGTTTCAGAGATTGTACAATGCTTTTGTTTTAAAGTGGTTTCAGAGATTGTCCAATATTTTTTATTTTTAAAACAAAAAGCTTTTGTTTTGGATAAAGGACCATTGGTTGAAATACCAATGGTGAGGTTTCTATCCTCTACGGGTATAAGCATGTGTGAAGTCGGGTTGGGACTCGGGTTTAAGGGAGTCGGTGAGGCTCGGTACATGGGATATGTTGAGTCACATCTCATTCATGACATGTAGGTTTCCATTCTAGGATGGCATCTTCTAGAGGGGAGTGTTTATGTCACGCCCCGATTCAGTCCCCCGACAGATTGAATCCGAGCCGGTTTCGAGTGCGAGAAATACCTCTTTGGGACTTATTATTATTATTATTTTTTTTTCATAGCTTAACTTATACCTGTGGGTATACAAATAATTTTGTAATAACCAAAAGTCATTCACATATACAAGGCTACCACTTCAGGTGGTATCCATTAAAATCTCTACCATATGCTAAATTCCCAATTACTTATACAATTACTTATACATGTACATATCTATCTGAACATCGGAGATTGCGGAAAAAGTCTTTGGTGAGCACCTATCTGCGAGATGGCGCGTCTGCATTGGTGTGGAATGTCTACATCCTCTTTATCTCCTCTTCAGTACCTACACGGATTGAACACATGTGCTAAGCTTTACGCTTAGTGGGAACATATAGGCAATAACGTCCAATAAAAAAAATCGTCGTCACTATCTTTTTACATTTACTTATGCATATAACGAAGCCTATTCTTATGTGACTTCTTTCGACTCATATTATACATGTAGATTTTATTCTTGCTGAGATTCATATCATTATCTTGTTCATATTACTTTCTGTGTCATGTATTTACAGGGTTGTAACTGTATCTACTACATGTATGATAGAACGATCATATTCAAAAACTTATCATTATGCAATGGCAATTCGAAACATATCAAGTCATATTAAATTCATCTGACGTCGTCAGTTAATACAAATTCATGTTGGGCTAACATCGATATCGCGTGAAGCGGGTAATCAACTCCCTTTAGGAAATTACATTTCGTGATGCGGGATGCCTTAATTCCTTTTAGTTTTTCGTTTTATTAAATTTTCATTTTCAAAAGTGTCGCGACCCGAATCCCCTACTTGACCCGGTTGGCGGATCCAAGTTGGAGCCCGGTTTACTCTGACGTTTTCAATCAAAACATTTATTTCGTCTTATTAAAATTTTCTTTTCAAAAGTGTCGCGATGACCGTTAGCGGATCAAGGCTGGGCCGGTTTACTCCGACATTTTCAATTATCTTTCCAAAACATTTGTTTATGTTATTCTATTTAAGACCTTTTTAATTAATCGAAAACACTTCTTTTCGGGCAATCCCATAAACACTTATAATTTCAAAAGACCCTTAACATTTACATTCAACAAAATGCATTTACAAAATGATGCCTTTTTACTATGTCCGTGTAATGTAAAAGATACTTAAACAATACAATTTTAATGTCATTTTTTAAACATCAATTTGTGATTTCACATATAGCTATAGAAGTCGACGTCGCAGTGATTCACTTGGGAATCACGCCACGATTGTCATTCGGTAGCAAGGTGATTTCACACTTTCGATTAATCTGAGTCTCACATGGCTATAGAAATTCGGCATTCACGGTAGTTCACTTGGGAATCTGCCTGTTTGTCATTCAGTAGCAATATGTGATCTCACATTCAATATTGCAATCTTACATATGGCTATAGAAGTCGGCATTCACGGCCAATTCACTTGGGAATCACACATACATTTGTCATTCGATAGCAATGTGATTTCGCATTCAATTATGCAGAGTATCACATATGGCTATAAATTCGACATTCACGAAGAGATTCGATTGTTGAATCACCGTACGTTTGTCGATAGGTAGCAATGTGATTTCGCATTTAACAATTACGGTTACCTTCATGACGAATTCAGTTGGTGAATCCCGTCATGTTGGTCATTCAATATCACATTTCATATCAGTTTACTTTTATGCAGTAATTTCACTTGTAGTGCAATCTGCATACATGAGTATGTATGACAAACATTTCGAATAACAATGATTCAAATCATCATATATATATACTTATATATATTTCGCAAATAGCATTCATAACCAATCACAATCAAATTTCAATTCCAATTTCACTCTCGTATTATCTTTTCAAAGATATACTCAATCTCTATACTTATTTCACATACTCATTCAGGTATACTTATTCATATATTCATTCACGTATACTCATTCATTTGTTATCATTTTCTGGTTATATGTGATAATAATAATATATCACTTAACCACATTATGTGTTCATGACATATTGCCTCGCATGTTCACAATCATGTTTCAATTCATTTCATTTTCATTTCCATAATCATTTTTCATGTTTCATGAACACATCTTTACATTTTTCATTTTCTACATTTTCCTTGTTTCAAACTGTTACATGGAACTTCATATTCTTGTAATTATGATGGATGTGGAATCACACTCATTCTCATATATTCTTAATCACCTATGTATCTACTTTACTTAGGAAGTGGAATCAATCAATCGGATCATCCAAACTAAAGTTATGGCATTTTCATGCCAACTAGTCGGTTTACTGATTACCCTCGGGACTGTTGGTATTACTCATTTTCCGGTCTTAACTTCATATTTTGACACTAGGTCCTTGTAATCATTTAAAGCTAAGGTGCTAAGGGTTCTATTTCAACTGGAATCACCCAATTCGAACTTAGAACTCAAGTTACGTCCGAAACAACCCGGACTTCTCTATGTTCAACACTGAAACCAGAATTTGGTTTGCACATGGTCCCACTTCGAGTGTATTTTTGGGCCACTTAGGATCATAATTTGGCGATGCCTTCTCTTTAAGTTTTGTTCTCCTTGAAGTCTATTTTAATTGGCCACTTGAATCACCCAAATCGGATAAGAAATGAGTAAGTTATGGCCAAAATACTAAAACTGGTCAGAGCAGGAAAACGGGAACAAGTTGTACCAGTACAAGCTCAAGTTGTCTCGGTACAACAACCAAAAAAATGACAGAATACAAGTTGTACTGCCAGTACAAGTTCAAGTTGTACCGGTACAAGTCACTGAATGCCCCGAATGTGTGTTTTCTCACATTTTTTCCATACTTTTGATCCCCGATCACTTCTATACTTCAAGCACATAATGGCAAATTCCAAATTCTGTAGACTCTACTTTTTCTCAATTTCTCTTTCAATTTCATATATTTCTTCAAAAATCCATCATGGATTTCTTCCAAAACCCTTCTAATATGGTTTATGATCCATACACAACCAAATCATAAAGGTTAGTTAGGGTTTGTTCTAAACCCTAACTCATTGCCACAATTTACCATGAATCCTTCTCAAAGGAAGGATTCCCTATTTTTCTTATTGCCATTTAGGTTTTGCTAGCCTAATTTCAATACATCTTTGGTTAGGATGAAATCCTAACAAACCCTAGGTTTGGGTACAACAAATAACCATTAACCAAACAAAACCAAGGATCCATACCAAAAATCCAAGTTCCATACTCAAGGTTAGTAGTTCCATACCTTTTTGCTTGATCTCCTTCCTCCTCTTCTTCTCTTCTCCTTCTTCCTCTTCCTCTTCTCTTCTTTTCTTCCCTTCACGGTTTGCTATTCTCCAAATGAGACCAATTTTTGGTCTTTTAAATCCAAAATATCCTTAGGCCTTGTTTGGCCCTCAAAAAACCACATTTTTGGGTTAGTTTCATTAATTATTTTTAGTCCTTGGTTCTTCCTTTTTGAAATTCAACTTATGCATATTCTAGTTTAACCCCTCATCTTTCCTCTTATGACTTTCATATCCTTTTTGCCAAATTAAGATTGCCCTTGTATCTTGTAAACTTTCAGGGTTTCTCAATTTATTTCCGAAAATTCCTATTTAACTTTTAATATACCCTAAACAAGTCCGAAAACTGCTAGGGTATATTTCGGGGTGTTACAGTTTATTTGTTGCATGACCATTGCATGTGCACTTAGGTGGGGAGTAACCCTTGTAGGATTTTACTCTGCTGGGCATTGCTCACCCCGTCGTGGGACCCCCTTTCAGATATAGGGAATGTGCAGGGAGACGCTGCTCACTAAAGGCCAATATTGAGAAGAAAGCCAAATTGTGGCTTTGATTTATATTTTGTAAAACATGTATTAGTATGCTTAATTTGGATATATGTTTTGTATAAGAGTGATTTTAAACTCTTATGGACTATGGTTTTATAGTCATGTGCTTATATGTTTGAGTATGGATAAATGGGCTCTACGTGGCCATTTTTACTCGTATGTGGACCCGGTAAAGTCGTTGTATAATATTGAGTCACATTGTAAGCGCAATTACGTATGTTGTATTTGGGTAATGCTCCTCATCTGGGTGTATCAGATTTTCGATTAAATCTTGGAGTCTCGGGAAAAATGGGACTGATGGTGTGTGTCGGGTTACCCGATATCCACGAATCTTTCGCGGGTTGACGAGTTGTCAATGAATTCAGAGTTTAGGCGTCTGGCCCATATATAATGAAAGAATGAAATTGAGTAGAAAATATTCATACTAAATAAGTTAATGCAATAATTAGAAACAAAATCATGGCGAAATATATGAATATATATTGGTTGCTCAACCATTTCAAAGTGAATAAGAAATTTGTGTTGAAGAGAGCTTTTCTTGATTTCAAAGGGGTAGAAATTATCTACCTTACTCTATTATATAAGCATCTAGGATAAAAGAGATTTTGAGGCTACTATAATTACATTCTTCTAAGTTGATTCAGCAATCATAGTATCAAGAGGGTAGTAAAAGATGTGTTAAGGTAATTGGATTGACTTTATAGTTTTATATACTAGGTTGTTGATCTATGGAGTAAATCCAATACCTATCATCTTAGGAAGATTTTTTATGCAGCAACCACACACCCCTAATTAATTCTCAAAGTGAAGTGATGCGACTATCATTTAGAAACTTGACTTTCTATTTGAACGTATTCAATCTGTATAATTGTTAATTGTAGTCATTTTAGGATAGAGAATATCTTACAATCATATATGTGTGTTGGAGAATGAATGGTAAAGATAAAATAAAATTCAGAATCAGAATAAAATTGGGGATCCAAATTAGAATTCGGGTTAAAACCAGACTAGTATTAGAATCTAGTGGTGAGATAAACCTATAAATTGAAGTCCCTCACCTCATTCTATGTATCTCAAAAATCTCAAGAAATGGAGAATGACAATAATATAACTCTTTCAAAAGAGAAAGTGAGGCTTTTTTGAAAGTCAGAATATTATGATTATTCTAGGTCTAATTGGGATTTGGGTTGAGGCGAATGGTTGTTTAAAAATAATTACCTTTTTCTCCCTATAACGAAGATCTGTAGTAACCAGCCACACCTGTAGAATTAGTCCTTTTTTGGGGTGCATGATGTTATATTTCATGTGTTCTTTTAGTTGATATTTCTTTATTCACCTTACTATTGTTTCTATATTCCACTTGCAGGTTTCATGAATATGGTGTGAATTAGGATTGTTTTAACAACCCTAACAATAATGAACCACTAGATTATGAGGAAATTGGAAGGGAAGAAGCTCATGATTAATAAATACTTCTATGGAAAAGCTCATTGGTACAAATTGGAGGAGCTCTTCTAAACTTTTTCAAAGAGAAAATATCAAGATGTAACCATGCATGAAAGGTAAATTTGTGAAAAGAATGCATCATAAGAAAAATCAAATAAGAACAAAGGAAATATGCAAGAAATAACCAAATTTACTTCTACCCAAGAAGTAAAAGAAATCATTTTTGCAAGTGCTTGAGGTCATGGCTAGGGTAATTTGTTGAGTAAAGGTTATTTTAGCGTCCTTCCTTTGTAATGTTAATAGTTGAGATGATTCTCCCCGTTCTTATGTAAGAACGTTCATTTTCTTGATTCAAAGACCTCATCATTATCTACACCCTCTATTCTCTAATAGTTGAATAATAACTTTCAAGATTATAATAACTACATCTTCTAGCAAGATAAAGTAGTTGTAGAGGTACAAGACAACAACTCCTTCATATTAATCAACTATTAATTTTTATAATGTGAAGAATTTTTTAAGTGTTAAAATATAGTCCTTGTTTAAAGGCAGTTCTCAGAGTAGCTTGCTGTGATAATTGACTTGCAAACAATGTAGTGTTAATACAATGAACATAACCCCTACTTCTTCATAGAGAAAAACGCTGGTATTATGTGACAAATACAAGGCACAACTCAAAAAACAAATTAATACAGAAATTTCCTAGAAAAAGTCTCGACCTACATTAATGCAAAGCTTTAGAGGTTTGATGCAAAAGATCGACTCTTCGAGAAGGGCATTCCCTTGTTTTAAAGTCATAAGGTGATGAATATGCAATAAATAGCAATCAACCCATCCCATATATCGTTGTAAACGTGAACCTTAAGAAAGGTACGATTTAATTACCTTTTGCTGCAAGGTTCCTCTCTTTCTCGAACCCACCTAATTACCTTCAATTCATTTAAATATACTTTTCTAATATTCTCTTTATGAGAATCTAACATATCAACATTAATGGATTAACCTTGTCTTGGTAGCAGAGTTGAATTTGCTTGTTGTGAATCCATTGGAGGAAGTTGTATAAAAATAGTGCAATATGTGGGAGGTGTATCCCTTCAGCCATGCTAATGATTCTTTTCTCTCGAGACCATTATTTAATTCATCTGTATCAAAGTCTTATCCAAGGATAGCAATGGGATAGATTTTTTCAAATTTTCACCATGCCCCACCTATAATAGGATGGGTTTGGGATTAAATATTAAGGTTCATTGTTTGCGAGGTTCATGTATTGTTTAGCTTTGATCATATAAAAAATTAATTTAAAATTATTTCATTTTTTTTAATTTTTTTATATTTCAATATATGATAATAATAATAATAATAATACATTTTTTGATAAACAAATAAAAACCTATAATATATTATTTATTTATAATATATAATAATTTTAATATAAGATAAAAGTTAAATAGAGTAGGTAGAGGTAAGTTTTCATTCTGGTATACCCATTCAAGCAGCTGTCCAGTTTAATATTTTAAGTGAGAAGGGATGAGAAATAAGTTAAATTAATGGGTGAGGAATGGCCACGAACCTCCGCTACCGAACATCATTGTAAATTGCTAACTCTTGTCATGTTTACCATGGCTTCTTGTGTAATGTCGTCGCTTGTCAAGGTCGTCTCATTATTAAATCACTTTAACCTACTCATACTATTTCTACATGCTTGTGTATTGTCGTAACTCTGCTTCCCCCTATTGATGGCTTGTTATCCATTTATAGGTAATTTGTACAACAATTATATGTCATGAATGGCGAATTTGCAATAATGTTCTCAAGCTACGTTCTTGCATGGCCCATGTTGGCTTATATAAGGAATCTCCACATGGTCTTGCATCCTTTGCTTCAAGGAAGCTTTATGTTTTTGTACACAATGTGTTTGTTAGGGATTTATAAACTTTGAGGGACAACTCTTTTTTTTTTTTCTCTTTTCTTTGAATAATGAACTAGTAAGCAATCATAGTTAGGTACTACAATAATGTGTTGAAGTATGACAGTATGTTTAGTTTAGTTAGAGATGCTATGATTAATCATTATTCTCTTAAGTTTCTTGATGGTCAATGTGAACAAAAATTAACCCAAAAAAAAAAAAAATTACTATACAAGATTTAGTTAAAATAAATTGTAATAATATTTAATAATTGAAGAGCTATATACCTAATAAGAATGACAACTTAACAGGTCGGGGAAGGGTTATTGTCATCTTAACCTTATCCTATTTCATTAAAATAATTCTTATCACCATCCTATTGAAAAGAAGATCTAAAAATTGAACTAGGTGTATGAATTTCTCATACTTGTTATGCCCCACTCTGCTTAACATCGTCTTGAAATCATTTTATATTTTTGATAAAATTATTTAAAATTTGTTTAAATACATTACAATAAACATATTTTATAAATAAGTAAAATATTATAAATTTTTATAACTTATTTTATTTAAAAAATTTAGTATTATACAGTGAAATATAAAAATCAAATTAATTTTATATATAATCTAGCTCAGAGGGGTAGGATAAGAAAATACTAAACTTGTCCTAGGTTTTTTCTTATAAAAAAAAAAAAATCCAAAACCCATTTTAAATCCATCCAAAAACTGAAACTCTTTGAAAAATTTTCCCATTTCTCAAATGAATTGGAAACCTAAATTTTGTTTTCAAAATACCATTTATTCTTCAAGAACTCCTATTCCATTTTTCATAGTAAAGTTGAAAGTATATATTCGAAGAAAAATATAACTTTTTTCTCTTAGAAAAAAAAAACCCAAAAGAAAAATGAGAGAAAAATGAAAGTAATGAAGAATGACAGGAAAAGAGACTGAATTAAAATTTTGGTTTTTTTTTCATCTTTAGTTTTTTTGTCTCTTCAATAAAAATAAATTTAAAAATTAAAATTATATAAAATTCCAAACTTTCATTGTATTTGATTTTTCTCTATGTATCAATTATTTTTCCTCATTCATTAACTATTTTCCACGGTCCAAATTAATTATCCCACAGGTTCGAACAGGACCAAAATACAATAATGATTTTCATCAAGATCCCTCTAAAGTTTGTGGTCAATTCTAATCATAACTTTAGCGTTATTACAATATGCCTAAAAGACACAAATAATGCTCCCAAATATTATGACACTAACCTAACTCTTCGATTATTTTTATTCAGATTACACAATTTCATTACTGATTGTCAAATTATTCATGCTAGAGACAAAAAGAAAAAAATATTCAATCCCCCCACATCAACTTTCGAAACATGAATCATTCATCTTTTTTATTTTTTATTTTTTCTAGCATCCAAACAGCATTTTGTCACATTATAAGGAGCACAAAAATATAGGGCTTGTTGGTTTATGTTTTTTAAAACCGTTTTTGAGAACTTGAAAACTGTTAAAAATTTTAGAACCTCTTTAAGCCCCATAGTAAAAAGAACTTATAATAAGAAGGTTTTATAATCGTATTGACTTAATTGGGTAGTATTACAACTGATGTGGGACCAGCAGCTCCTTTCGGGGGGCGAGTTTTAACTTCTTTTTTAGGTTATTTTAGAGAGGATATTCGTGTGAAGCACTTATCACGTGATTTATAAATCTTGCAGGCTACGTCTGTATTAATATTTTCGGCCTTTGCATAAAATTTAAAGTGCATAGTAGGAGGAAAGGATTACTTATATATATATATATATATATATATTCGGCACTAGTGGGCCAGTGTTGATTGATGAGAGCTTGATAAGCAGCGAAAGCATTGTTGCGTCATACGTAATTTGTTCTTTATTATTTAAATTTAGTGTTTTATTGTTCAAACAAGAAATCTAGGAATAAAAGCGTATTCTGTTTTCTTTGTGCTTGAGAATTTTGAGAATAGAAAACAAATTTAAAAGCAAAGAAACCCCACATAGATTTTTGTCTTGATTATCTTGTTTTAATTGTTGGAAAAATAATTGAGATAGGTTTTCACATTCTTAGGTTATTTTAAAGGAAAGGCACTGACAGGTTGACAATAAAGACAAATGAGTGGTTCATTTTCGGATGTTGTATGCTTGTCCACATTCCATTCATTCCCATTACTCAAATGCCTCAGCCAATGGGGAAGGCCAAGATGGACGGTGCCACTTATATAAATCCATTCTCACTTCTGTTGCTGAGGACAGCAAAAGTAAGTGGGGGCAGGACGTCTCTAGGACGGCTATACAAATTTTTTATTTTAAATTTTATAACATGACTTTTTGATAATTGATTTTTATTATTTTAAGAGAATTATATTTTAATGGTAGTTTATCTTTAAAATTTATAAATAGTAAGTTTGTAGATACAAATTATAATTTAATATATAAAGTAAATACATGTAAAAATATATATAGTTTTTAATGATTTGTGTAACTCATATAAGGATATTTTCAAAAAGAAAAAAGAAAAAGTTGTCATATGAGATTTTTCTTTCTGAAAAAAAAAAAAAAAAAGAATTTATTTTATGGTAATGACCCAAAATATATCAAATAAAAAATTCAAAACTCGATTAAATGATATTCTCAACAAATTCTTTCCAATGTTTTTTGAATTTATTTTTAAAAACAATAATATATATATAAAAATAATTCAAATAAATTAAGTATTATATATATATATATATATATTAAAAATAAATTATTTCTAAAATATTTTAAAAAATGTAAAATACATTAAATTAAAAAAATTTCAAATCGCAACAAAATTTTATTCTATCAAACTTTATTTTATTTTATTTTTGTACAAAATCTCGATGTTTTCACAAACTTATTATTAATTATCGATCACCCAAAATTTGTAAACAAACTTAGTTTGTTGTTTATCTTTAATTAATAATAAAAGGTACATAAGTAAAATTAAAGTAATGATTACAATGTCAAATTTTTTTAATTAAATTTCCAACTCAACTAATGTTATTTTAGATATTTTCGAGTATTGATTTGTATTCAATTTCAAAAAATTTATAAGTGTTAAGCTGACTCTTGGAGGTTATCTATAAATTTCTGAATTTTGAACCCCAACTACACCTAAAATTCTTCCATTATATTATATATAAGAAGAAAAAAAGGTAAAAAAACAAAGAAAAAAAATGCAGCTATTTTCTAATTTGATCATGTAAATGTAAAGGCAAGATCCGGGTTTGTCTACAACAAAAATAAATAAAAAATAAAAAATCTATAAATCACCTTCTTTTTTTTATTTTTTATTTCTATTCACTTTTGTATATTATATTGTAATATTTGTTTTTACAAGGATTTGATATGATTATTTCATATATCAATCTCTCTTCTTTACCTCTATAAATCACCTTTAATTAATATATGTTCATTCTAACTCGTTATATTAAAGAACGATTGGAAACCTTTCTAAAAAAACAAAAAATAAAAAACAAAAAGAACAATAGAAAAAAAAAAACTTTACTCATTATCATCCTTAGTGATCGTTAATTTGTAACTAGACAAGGTCCACATGAACACATGAACCAAGCTCATCGTTCACAAACTCAATAATTGAGTAAGCAAAATGAAGCTAGCCATACAAGTAGCTTTCATGGCAACAAGTTGTGAGACAGTGCCAAAGAACGATTTGAAAACCATCACTCCTCAAGTGTAGATGAAAGGTACTCGCCATTTGGGACAAATGAAAATTTTAATTAATAAAATAAAGATTTTTGTAAAATGATTATTTGTAACGACCCAAACTTGAAACTAATTAAGGGCGTTACTGTTCATTCACATATAGGGCTCTAACACCCCATATGTAAATGACATATTTAAAATTTTAACACATAAATATTGTTTAATACTCGAATAACTCACAAGAAAAATTAAATTAATTTTAAAATTGAAATATCCCAATGACATAAAACGCTGAAAGTATAACAAAATGTAATTAAAAGCTATCATCTTTCGATAAGATAAGTTTTTCAAAGTAATTTTAAAGCATAACATTCTAATAACATAAAATCCAACGATGAAAGTTTATGAAACATTCAATCTAAGTAGCATTAAAGTAAATTAAATGATACATGAATTAACTGTAAACCTTCATTCGAAATAGTTAAGACTTTCGTCATGTCTCCCAAAATCAAATAATTGCTAAGGTTTAAGGTCACACCGAAAAAATCGCAAATAAAGTGAAATTTAAAAGTCTAATAAGGAATATTTTATTGGATCAAATATTTTAAATTCACAAGAATTTGAAATATAACATATTTTATTTTCCTCGTAAATCTCATAAAATCTTTGGTCTGAATAAATAAGATATAAATATATTTGTGATATTCGTAAGTATTTTATCTTACCAACGATTAAATCTCGCTAATCAAATCGCAAATAGTTTTAAAACAAATATACTCATGGTTCTCGAATATTTGTTTTGAATAAAATGTCAGTGTCACAACTTGTTGTGAGGGATTTAATGACTATGTATTTGGTTCTACCAGCAACGTTTGTTTGAATAGAATGCTCAGTGTCATTAGTAAGGACATTCAAAATCTTTATCTTTCTTAGTTACCAAGCAATATTTATTTAGATAAAATGTGTGTCCCAATCAATGAACGAGGTCATTTAAAAACGCTTATTCTCTTGGTTCTCAAAACATATTTGTTTCAAATAGAATGTTAACTATTAATCAATTGACAGAATTTATTCAAAAATACTACATCTTGGTGGCACAAAGCATGTTGTTTTAAATATAATGTCAACTATTCTAACCCGTTGATAAGAGCCATTTCAAAACGTTTGTACTCTTGGTTCTCAAAACATATTTATTTTAATTAGAATATAAACTATTCTAACTGTTAATGATCTTGAATTTTGTCATTATTATAGCAGATTATTGGTCGTATTTTGATTCTTATGTCCAGATTTGATGGGGTGTATTTGTCGAGTTTATGTCAATTAAGCGAGACCGTATTTATCGAGTTTATACTACATTGATCAGGACGTATTGTTTCAAGTTTCTCTTGGTGTGAAATCATGTCTGTCGGTTATCTTGGGTGATCGGGCGTATTTGCCGAGTTTATCTTGTGCAAGTGTGTTGTCAGCTATTATAATCTATTGACGGACTATATAAACGAGTCGAATATTTAAATGTGTTTCAATTTTACAAAATCAAAATTATATCTTGTAACTTTAAATCTTATCATAAACATTCTCAATACAAAACATGTATTTGATTTATACACATGATTTAAATAAATAGAAATTTCCAAAACTCATAATCACATATAATAGTAAGATATTTTGTTTAGATAGGAAAATTTGCATTAATCTTCCTTACGATATTAAGATTTTATAATCGAAGCGCCAAGAGTCGCGAAATCGCGCAGATAATCTGAGCAATATCCACATTAGATAAAAATAATATTTATTTTGCACTCACTTAAGTTTTATATCTCCTATTTTTATTTTTAGGAACCAAAATGTTAAACCTAAAATCTCAAAAGCTATTTGGCTGGGGAGAATTTCAAATAAATTAAGGCATTTTTCCAAAAGCCTTAACATTACAATTTTCAATTCTATCAATTCCTTCAATCCACAAAATTATGGATTTTACCATAAAACATGATTTTTGGTTGAAATCCCCAAATCTCTTATAAACAAATTGTTCTTTGTAACTTGTAAAGAATCTTTTAGGGTTTCATATTTAAAGCTTGGTAGCCTAAGAATCACTAAAACACATCAAATACCAATTCCTAAACAATTTTTTCAATACTATGTCTTCTTTACATTTCTAGAGTTTCATATTTGAAAGTTTAGAAAACTTTAAGTTTTCAAATCTAAGATTCAAAGAAAAAGAAATTACCCCAAATATATCAAACATCAAACCCAAACCAAGTTTATTGCTTTTATACATTCCAATAATTTCTAAAGTTTCAAATCTAAAGCTTTAGAAAACCGTAAGGCACCAATTTAGACTTAATACTAGCCTGCCAAAATCAAAGGAAAAAATCTTCTGCAAGATTGAAGTTTTTTGAGACTTGAAGTAAAACCTTAGCTCTTTTTCTCTCTAGAAAAATGAAATGAAAATGAGTCATTATGAGTTGAAACTGGCTTTTATCTTAGACAAAATTAAGCATTTCTTTCAAAGAAAGCTCTTCGTCTTTTAAAATTATAATTTAGCCCATTTCATCTTATAAAATTGCAAAGAGCAACTCAGTACTTTCTTTTCTTTTTTTTTTTTTTTGGAAAATTAGAGGTGTTACATTATTTGATTAAGAAAAAAAATGATATTTTATATTTCATATGACCTGACAAAATGAAATATAATTTGCTCTTGATGTGTGTGACTCGAATGCTATAAGAGTGGGAAGGGGTATGAGATCCAGATTCAAATCATTTTAAGAATAGTTATTACAAAGTAAATAAATGTAAAAAAAATAAAATAAAATAAAATTTTACTTACATATAGTTAATATAAATTTTTAATTTTATATAAAAATATTTAAAATAAATTTAATGAGTTTGTTTACAAAAAATAACTTGTTGAAATCTAAATTCATTTTATTTTCTTTTATTTTTCGTTTTCTTGTCTTTTTTTTTCCTTTCAAATTTTCTAAACCATAAGGTGGTATTTGTTGAAAACGAGATGTAAATTTCATGTAAAACATGTCGCATTTCAAGTGAATACCTAAAGATAAATCCTTATATGATTTTAAAATTCAAAAAGTTGCTTTCAAAAGTCAAAGCATATGCAAATCCCGTAAGAAGAGGCATAATATCTTGGTTGCTATCTTACACGAAATATTGAAATTTGTAAATGTGATGAAGTGGGATATGATAAGAATTTTTCCATCCTTGATTTATACAGATTTTGGGTTGTGACTGGAAAGAAAGTTCATTTAGGTCATATTGAATAAGAACAAAGATGAGAAATGAAAAAAGAAGATTATTTCTTTATTGATAGATCGAAAATTCTTACAGAAGGTAAAGTTTCTATTGCTTATACAGTAGAGGGGCAAACAAAAAAATAAAACCAATATAACTAATTAATAGTTGTACAAGACCTTTTTTTACAATCTCCATCAAAATGAATGGTGAATGTCAAGAACCTCCATCTTGGATAGCAATTTGACTAGTTGAGTAGTAGATAAAGCTTTTATAAAAACATCAGCAAGCTGATGTTGTGTTTGGATCGAAAGTAAGTTGAGAACACCTTAGCAAGTTTATTTTATTATGAATGAAGGGGCAATCTAATTCATTGTGTTTGGTTTTGAAAAGGAAATATGCTTGTTATGGAAGATGTTCTTCATGTTGGCGTGCTAGTTGGTGCAACAAGTTACATGGACCATTAGGGAGTGATTAGGATTTGGTCGGCCCACATTTGGCCCACAGCCTACATCCCTGTTTGAGCCCGAATAAGAAGTTATTTATATATTAATTAGGTTCTGATTGGTCTTATATGGGCGGCACAGCTTCTACAGCAGTCGCCCTTCGCGATTCTTACGTTGTGAAGCATGCGAGATGAGATCACTTATTCATAGGCTTGCCATCCGGACTCATCGAGCCCCGGACAACATTAACAACAAGATGTATAAAAACCTTCCCAACAATGAGAGAAATTGGGCAATACCTACAATAGGTATTCAACTCATCACAACCACCTTCTTTACATGTGCTTCTATATTTTTGTGGTGTATTTGCATCAAAATGTGTCCCCTATTTATCATCCTCCCAGGGAATCAAACCATGATATTATGGATCACATGTTTCCTAATCTGACTCAATCAAGCCAATTGAATATATGCATTCCATAGAGGGCCCATCAATTAAGCCAACTGATTTCCTTCCATAATCACCATCAAGGAATATTTTCCTTCAATAGAAAATCATCAAATAAGATCCAATCTTCCAAATTTGATATGACCAATATTACCTTCTCTGACGCCCCAATTCCTGGGGGTCATTTTATTTGTACTTTTTTTTACAGTGCTCATGAATAGTGTTCATGAATAGTGTCATGTCTGTTGACCCCAGCTTGATTACTGATACGATTACCTTGTCACATGTCTGTCGTGTGCACACTACTCGCGCTGTCGTGCTCACTGAGCGCACTAAGTCGCGACACACTTAGCTGCCCCAATGTCAAGCCCTATCGCGACACAAAATTTCCTATCGCGACAGACTTTCATAAGTTCTCTGTCCTTGACGGAGAATCTCTGTCATGACGGAGGAGGATTGTCCCTGTCGCGGCCTTCGTTTCGTGTTGCGACGATCTCTGCGTCCATATCGGGTGAACCTGAGTGCACAAGAGCCACATGCGACCTTGGTCCTAGTCCCCCTTGACCTTGTCTTTGGGGCGAGAATTTTTTCAATCATCTGGCCAGCGTCTAACTAGCCATACGGGCCTATTGCTGGCGCTCACGAGGCTGATCGTATGCGACTGCACGCTGTCGCGACAAGATGCTTTGTCATGACTGACTATCAGGAAGTCATATTCGATAGGGCTTTCTGTCACGTAGAGGCCTCACAAGGCGATGGCCCATACGGCCTCTGCGCTCTAGCTCTCTTTTCTTTTTCTTGTTGGTTCAACACATTCTAAATTCAACGTAAATTAGCCTTATTACTACAAAGGCCATTTGAATCTGGAAAACTTGCCAAAATGTATTTATGATACAAAAACGAGTTTAATTACAACTCTTATTCTTTACATAATACAAAGCGGGTTTTCTACCCGATTTTCTAAATAAAAATAAGCCAAAATCGGCTTTCTCTTCTCTCTTAAGGTCTCCGGATGAAATCTTACATGTAGATCCACCTCTGTGCACGAAAGTATTTTTTCTTCTGGCGGGGTAAGCAATGCCCAGTAGTTGAATTTTCCTACATGGGTTACTCCCCACCTAAGTGTTCATGCAATGGCAACAAAACAAACATTCAAGTAAATCATGCATATCCCTACTTGAATGTCTACATGCCCCGTCCCATGCCTCGAGTCCTCACTGACTCCCTCACACATGCAATTTTCCATGTGTGATAAATCGTTTTCAAACAAAGATATTTGTTTTATTTATGGACAACCCTTCGATATAGATTAGTGGACATACTCCGATAAATAATTATGTGGACAACCCTCTGATATATTGTAATTGAATGTCTCAGATAATCAATTGTTGGTCAGCGCCAGGAAATCATGTCATGCACTCGCGCTGCATTACATGGTGTCCGTGCATATGAAATGCAATATACCATTTCCATACCGATTCATGTTAATATGTCACTGCATGCATATAATAACATAATTCCTGAGCAACAATCATGTTATTACCTTCTTAATAACACAAGCGGCACACATGGATTAATTATTAAATTGACAATCGGTCTCGGGTTGTCGAAACCATCACGAGGCTCGGCTCGAAATGCTAACTGATTCATAACCTAATTAGAATGTCCTAAAATAGTCCTAACATTTCAATACTCAGTCCAGTGGGGCCAGGAAACCTCTCTGACCATTTATTTGACATCCCAACCATTTGGATGGCTCTTAGCCCAGTAGCCATTAGAAAGCCTCTGTCTTGGAGTTTTAGCTTCACGTTCCGATACCGATGTGAAGCTCTTGTCGTGAGGATGAATTTACACCTCTTGCTCGCTGGCAGGTCGAGTCGATCGCTAGGAAATTTAGAGAGAAGGTAGAGATTTTCTCTAAAGCTCTCTCCTTCTTTTCTCTTTCCTCCTTCTTCTCTTCCTCTTCTCTTCCAACCGGTTTTGTCAAGCTTGGGTCAAGTGAGATGTCCTCTCACTTGCCACATGTCGACCTACTCATTATTCTGCTTGGATTACATATCCACTTATCCATCAGCTTTGATTCTTGCCACGATCATGGGTTTCCACTTGTCTCTAGGGTCCCAGGCAGGCCCTTTTTGTTTGGGGCAATCCTACATGATACATAGGCGCACTTTAACCACTTTTTATGTGCCAAGTGTCCCATATTACCCTTGATGCCTTAAAAAAAGTGAAATCCAGATTATCTCGGGTGGCGAATTTGTATTGATCGCTAGATTTCGTGAGACAATTTCAACGGTGAAGATCCATTTTGTCATCAGATGTCTAGAAAAATTCGGGATTTTTGATCGAAATTACTATTTTACCCTTTCTCGAAAATTTGGACTTTAGGGGTTTACATTGTCCCCCTTAAAAATTTCGTCCCTAAATTCCACCTGATCCACATCGACTCACATGCATATCTGCGTCTGTTATGTCGTACATGTAAACTAACTTAGTTAATTATTGAGCAGTAAACTACATACCTTCATCCCTAAACAAGAAGGGATAGGTGGCCCAGATCGTGTCCTCACGCTCTCACTTTGCCTCCTCCACTCCACGATGTTGCCACAACACTTTCACTAGCCTGGCGGTTTACATACATGAAACGCGGTCTGTTTATCCATGATGAGTGCGGTCCTCCTCAGGTCTAATCTTCTCCAAGCGATAATCTCTCGAATCCATTGCGACGGATCACGGAGTATGCTTTCGGAGCATGGAGACGTGGAATACCTCATGGACACCTGACATGCTAGGCGGTAAATCTAGGTGCGTAGTTTAGCCCCTCTGGTATCTCGGGGCCCGATGAACCTCGGCGACGGCTTACCAAACTGAACTTAACCACTCCTCTCTTAGGCATCACCTTCAAGAAGACGTGATAGCCAACATCAAACTCTAAGGGTCGACGTCACTTGTCAGCGTAGCTCTTCTATTGACTTTGAGCCGTGAGAAGATGCTGCCGTATCAAGCTCACCTTCTCAGAGGTGTCTCTAATCATATCAGGATCAGTGGTGGAGCTCTCTCCCACCTCTGTCCAGCAAATAGGTGATCGGCATGGCCTCCCATGCAACGCCTCATAGGGTGTCATTTGTATACTCGCCTAATAACTGTTTTTTGTGGCGAATTCCATAAGTGAATCTTTCCTCCCGGCTACCCTTATGATGCAGGACGTATGTACTCATGACATGTCTCCCCAAATGTATAATCCTCTCATTGACCATCAGATGCGTGGATGAAATGGGTTCTATGATCCAAGCTTTGCTTTCCCATGGCCTTTTGGAAGCTCTTCCAAGAGTGTGCCATAAATCTCAGGTCTCTATCCGACACTATGAATACTGGCACTCCATGTAATCGGACAATCTCTCATATTTACAACTAGCAGCATTCCTCTAGTGTGAAGGTCATCATACGACCGGAAAATCTGTAGGCGCCGTGGCGGTTTACGTCACCCATATTGCATCATGCCTCAGTAGTGTCGTGGCAGAGTGGGTCCTGAAGTGCATCGTGACGTGCTCCACTTCCGCTCGGCTACCTCCCAATGGCGAGTAGCCTGCGGCCTACGGTGCTTAGCGTAACACGCTAGCATGCGAGGCATCGTCGAGGCAGAGTCCACGACATGTCTCTTCATCCCACTTGGTGTGGCGACGAAGATCATGATACATCTTCGTGCCACTGGATGCACGATGTCGGAAGCGTGGAACTCCACGAGGATCTTCTCGGACTAGTGGCGGGAACCCGCCTCGTCCTCACATGCAGACACCATCGCGTGGATGGTCCAGCCCTCGTCACCTATACCTGACTATACTCGGTCCTTGATGGACATTATCTACATGTCTGTCACTGAGACTCAATCCTACCTTTCGATAAGGGCTGACATAAATACCAAAAATCCCAGCATTTCTGAGCACACTTTCATTGTCTTGTAACAGGCTGACCCTTGTCGGAGCATGCGCTCCGGGAAGCTATACCTTGATACTCCCCATGATTTCCGGCGAGTGCATCGGCCACCACATTTGCCCCTTCTGGGAGATGGTGTCTGAAGTGAAACGTAATCCTTTAGGAACTCCATCCATCTGTGTTGCCTCGTGTTGGTCCCAGCGTGTGAAGATATACCCGGACTTTTGTAGTGCAGATACTACCTGTGCTCAGGTATGGTGGTGGCGCCACATCTTGAGGTGGACTATGGCCTGACTCCCGTGTCGTGTGTGGGGTAGTGCCGCTCATGATTCTTCAGTGGAGGGAACCATAAGCTCTGCCCTCTCGGTGCATCAAAAAGCATCCCGATCCGTTCTTCGAGCGTCCGCAGTGCCCCGTACCTCTGTTCCCTCTCTGGGACTATCAGAATAGGAGCTGAAGTAAGCCTTCTCTTCAATTCCTGAAATGCCTTCTCACACAGGTCATTCCACTCGAACTTGACCTTCTTCTGGGTTAGTCTCGTCATAGGGGCTGCTAGTCTAGAGAAATCCTTGATGAACCTCATGTAGTATCCTGCCAATCCCAAGGAATTGTGTATCTCGAAGACTGACTTAGGTATCTCCCAACTCATCAGGACCTGAAGCCTTCTGGGAGTCCTTTGACATGCTGAAGGCGACCTTCGTGTCCCAGGGAATCTCGCCTCATTGCACTTGCGAACTTGTGATCTGACTAGTGGTCTCTCATAAGTTGTAGAACGACTCTCAAATGATCCTCATGCTCCCTCTCAAAGTGGGAGTAGATCAGAATGTCATCTACGAAGACCACGACAAACTGATCTAGATAGGGTTGGAACACCCTATGCATGAGATCATGAATCTTTCTTGGCGCGTTCGTCGGTCGAAGAGACATCAAGTAAACTCAAAGTGCCCATATCGTCATGAGCAGCTTTCTTAGGGATATCTGCCTCAGCAACCTCGGTGACGGTACCTAGTGTGAATGTCTATCTTGGAGTGAGCTCGTGCTCTTCTCAAGCCCCAGTCCAAACAAGTCATCAGTACCGGCTGATAGATTAGATTCTTGATCGTAACCTTGTTCAATTTCCTGTAATCGATGCATAGTCGAAGGGTCTTATCCTTTTTCTTTGCAAAAAAAACTGGAGCACCCCATGGTGAAGTGCTCAGTCTGATGAATCTCTTGTCCAACAACTCATGTATCTGGACCTTGAGTTCCTGCAACTCAATTGGTGTCATCCTATGTGGAGTCATAGAGATGGGCGACATGCCAGGTGTAACTCGATATAGAAGTCCACATCCCTCTACAGAGGTAATCCCGGTATCTCATCCGGAAAAACATTCACATACTCGCACACTACTCGAGGCAGATCCAAGTCTTGTCTCGTCTCGTCTCGTCCTCTAAGGCAAGGCTAGCCAACCAACCCATCATGCGGGTGCCATGCAGGTCATCTGAGTTCTAGAGGCCCGAAACATCTTGCTTGGCCCACGAAGCGTAAGCATGAAATGCAGGTCTACGTGTGGGAGTAGCCCTCTACGCTTATATTCGATGTGACTCGGTATCTTGAGTCGGCTAGTCCGTCGAGGATAATGTCGAGACTCTGACATGTTCATGACCCTCGAGGTCCGCAGAGTAGAATCCTGAGATCTACAGCTTCCTTGACCTCGACATATCGAGATCTCGCTCACTAGTCCACACAGGTGAGAACTCACGTGGGGGCTCCTCGAGGTCCTCATTCAAAGCGATTCTCTCCTGAGTAGTCACGAGATGAATGAATGTGATGCAGAATCGAATAGTACCTTGCCCATAGGCGAGATAACAAAAACCTTACAAAGTATGGCTTATTGATGCGGCTCGGTCGGTGTTATGATGGCGTAGACACACTGTGGATGCGTCCGCTGTGGGCCCTGTCCTTTGCCTCGGCCCATTACTTTGGCCTCTGGCTGTGCATTATATGGAAGGCGCTGTCACGGCCTGGGACGTCTTTTTGGTTCCTTTGACCCATCTTGGGGTATGGAGGGAATAAAAGCCGTGTCCACGCTTGTCCACTTGGATGGTGGGGCTGCCTTGTCGAACTCAGGATCACTTACCTCTAGGGGCGATCCCTCCTCCTTATGTTCGGTGTTGGCGGGTGGAAACACGTCCTGTCTTGTCGATTGACCTGGCTTGACCTTGGCCTTGATGGCTGCGGCCTCGTCAGCAGAAACACTCAGTAGCGAGGGAGTCTTATGCCTCTTTCTCGAGGAACTAGAGAGGGTGATCCTCCATGCTTTCTTACTGAGTACCGTGGCTTGGATGCTCAGGTGCATCTTACATCTCTCTTTCTATGGTCGAGCCGTTTCAACCATGAGTCCATGTCTATAGGCGAGAGGACTGTAATCTTACCCAGAATGGATAACCGACCCCAATTCTCAAATCTCCTCACCTTGGCCATATCCGTGGCCACATAGTCATCAACAAAACGGGCTAACTCAGTAAACTTAGCCACGTACTCTATCACTGTCATCGTTCCCTGCCTCAGCTCTAGGAACTTCTAGGCCTTTGCATGTCTAGCAGTGGCCGAAAAATACTTACCAGCAGAGCTCTGGAACTGCCCAGATCATTACTCATGTCCCTAGAGGTTTTGACCGATCCCACCACACTTGGGACTCACCCTCCCATTGGAATACGACTAGCACGATCTTAATTCGCATCGGAGGTAATCCCATAGCTCAAACCGCTATGATATCGGAACTAATGGTCTACCACCATCGAATCCCCTCCCCCTGTAAACGTTGGAGGATGATGTGACTAGAACCTCCCAGGAGTTACTGGACATCACACGACTACCGGCTGCACTAACGTGCGTGGCGATAAGCTGCAATCCCTAAAGCCTCTGCAAAGGCCTGTTGATCGAAAATAGGTGGTGCCTGACTAGCACCTCGTGGATGACCTCTATGTCCCTACCCTCAACTTTCCATTTAGACATGTCAAATGGAAATAAAATTTATTTAATTCCCATCTCAGTTTAACTAGTAGTGCACATGTCAACTCTTAACAAACTTAGCAATCATAAAGCGACTTGTTCATCATCTTTTCTTAGTGGTCTTTGATTACTGACCACTCCTTTCATTCATTCGATTGAATTTTCATGTTCATTATTTTAGAACCACTTAAGGTTATCATTTCCTCGACTAGTGTTCCATATACAATTCATCATGTATATATTTCACATAATTCAATCACATATGTTAAACACAAACATGCATGCAACACACACATCAATCCATCAAATGCACTATGAATGCATGATCTAAACCCGTGCCCCATCGAGTCCTAGGTATTTGTGTACCTAAATTATCATACCATGCTGGGAAGCTGGTATTAGGACAATCCTTATGGGTACACACATTCGAGCTCCCTAGGTAATCGTATACCTAAGCTCTAATACCAAGTTGTGACGTCCCAATTCCCGAGGGTCTTTTTTTGTACTTTTTTTTACAGTGCCCATGAACAATGTTTGTGAGCAATTGACCCGAAATAGTGCTTGTCGCCGTGCATCGTGTGCGCGATGCGCTAACCTTTGCCTTGGTATGCGTGCGCGAGTGGCACTACCATGCGTTGTCGGCGGCGCACTATCATGCGTTATCGCGCGTACGCGTGTCTTGAGTCAAGACACCTTTCGGCCGCAGTAGCGAGCCTATCGCGACCACGAAATTTCTGTCGCGACGAATTTCTGTCGTGACGGACTTTCATAAGTTCTCTGCTCGGAGCCGGAGGAGGATTTGTCCTATTGGCGACACCATTTCCGTAATAGAGTGACCTGAGGCCTTCTTGCCTTGTCCATATCCGTCAGCGACACTTGTCCATGGTGAAGTGACCTAGTGCCACAAAAGAACCTGTGCTGACCTTGGTCACCTAGTCAGCCTCATTACAGCTCGGCGCCTGAAAATCCTATCGCGACAGCGGTAAGGGGCTGTCGCGCGCACGTGGCTGCGTCTGCGTGCATCTAACTACCGCGGGCTTGTCGCGGCCTTTATAGGCGATCGTGTGCGACCTACAGCGTCTGTCGCGGCCAAGGAATATCTGTTCTGAGGCGGCGCCCGGGAAGTCTGTCGCTGACGGACTTTCTGTCACGACCAAGGCCTCCTGAAAGAGCGTGCCCATTCGGCTCTGCGCTCGGCTCACTTTTCTTTTTCTTGATTCAACATTCGAAATTCAACGTAAATTAGCCTTATTACTACAAGGCCATTTGAATGCAAACTTGCAAAAATGTATTTATGATACAAAAACAAGTTTAATTACAATTCTTGTTTTTACATAATACAAAAGCCCCAGGTTTTCTGACTTTTCATAAAATACGAAATAAGCGAATCACGGCTTTCTCTTCTCTCCTAAGGTCTCGGATGAGCTTCATCGCCCGATGCACCTCCTGTACCTGAAAATTATTTTTCCACGACGGGGTGAGCAATGCCCAGTAGTTGAATTTTCCTACATGGGTTACTCCTTTAAGTGCTCATCTGTGTAACAAAACAAACATTCAAGTAAATCATGCATATCCCTACTTGAATGGCGCATGCCTAGATCCCATGCCTTGAAGGTCCTCACTTGGAGCTCCCTCACACATGCAATTTCCATGTGTGACCGATACGTTTTTCAAAACAAAGATATTTGTTTTATTTATGGACAACCATCCGATATAGATTGGCGGACATACTCGGAGTAAATAATTATGTGGACAACCCTCGATATATTGCTAGTGGACATACTCACAATAAATAATTGTTGGTCAATCCTTGAAATCATGTCGTACTCACACCTCTTGTTCTATGGTGTCCGTGCATAAATCTGTCTCCATTTCCATACCAATTCATGTTAATATGTCACATGCATATAATAACATAATTCACAAACAACCATCATGTTATTCACCTTTACTTGATAACCACAGGAAATAGCACACATGGTCGTCAACAATCAAACTGTCCGGTCTGGGGCGATCGAAACAAATGCAAAGCTCGGCTCCATAATGCACAGCAGGTTCATAACCTAGTCAATTGTCTAAAAGCAGTCCTAACATTCCGTGCTCGGTCGCTCGTGGGTAGAACCTCTGACCATTTGGCCCCAAACCATCCAACTGATTTGGATGGCTTGTGAACTAAACAAAGTAGGAGCAAAACCCCCATCTCTTGGAGTTTGTCGAAACTCCCCAGGTCCCGGTCTCGATGCAAGCACTTGTCGTGAGGATGAACTTTCCCTCTTGTTCGGCAAGCCCAGGTCGATCCTTGAGAATTTAGAATGGGTGGAAGCCTCTCATAAAGCTCTCTCCCTCTTTTCTCTTTCCTCCTTCCTCTCTTCCTCTTCGCTCCCAACCGGTTTGGTCAAGCTTGGGTCAAGTGAGATGTCCTCTCACTTGCCACATGTCAGCCTCTCATTGGCTCTCTTGGATTACCTTATCCATCCACTTTGATTCTTACCATGGGTTGCCACTTGTCTCCTAAGGGTCCCACTTGAGCCCTTTTTGTTCGAGACATCCTACACTTGACACATGGTGCACTTTTAGCCACTTTTCATGTGCCAAGTGTTCCAAACTACCCTTGGTGTCTCGAAAAAAGTGAAATGCCGACTATCTCGGAATTTGACGAAATTCGACGTGGTGATTAGATTTCGCGAGACGATTTCAACGGTGAAGATCGTTTCATCATCCGATATCTAGAAAAATTCTAGATTTTTGACCGAAATTACCATTTTACAATTTCTCAGAAAATTTGGACTTTCTAAGGTTTTACACCTTCTACCTTATCCATCCCACATCTTATCAGGCCCTGATCTTTAGAAAATCCTCTCTATAATCGGATTTTCCTGAATATGGTAAATCTTGCAATCCACCTTGGTACACCAACCTGTGTACCAACTTTGAGACAACTCATGTTACACCCCCTTATAGCTTCAATCAAACGACTAAAACATGCAGAACAATTTTACCTAAGATTATGAAAATAAATATCTCCAACATGTTTGTTCATGAAAGATAATATTATTGGTTATATGAATAATAACTTCATTATAATAGAAAATCAATGTTGGTTTTTTGGTTAAGACTTGGAGATCCTTCAACAACTTCCATACAATCTCACTAGTTGTAGTACTCAATGCATGATACTCTACCTCAATAGAGGATGTAGACATTGTGCTTTGTTTCTTAGCTTTTCAAAACACTAAAGAACTACCAAAAAATACACAAAAACCTGTTATGGATTTCTTGGAATCAAGGCATGAACCCCAGTTAGCATCATCAAACACTGTAAGCTAAAAAGAAAAAGCAGCAGGAAAAAACAACCCTTGGCCAAGAGTACCCTTTAAATATTTAAGGATATGATGAGTAGCATCTATACGAGGTTGACGAGATTGAAAGACAAATTGAGTCAATTTATGGATTGCAAAAGTGACATCAAGCCTAAAATGGTCAAATACAAAAGAGGACTAACAAGTCTTCGATAAGGAGAAGGATCATCAAGTAAATTGTCTTCAAAAGAACTTGACTTGGCTTTAGGATCTGTGTGAAGAAGTTGTGTAGCGCTGAAGCACAGGGGTCCGTTTGACTACCCGTCGGCAGCAGAAACTCTCGTGAATGTCGGGTAACTGACATTTTCACAGCTCGAGCTGAAGTCTCAACTGTGCGGGTAGCACCCCGAATACAAAACCTGTATACCTTTGTCCCAAACATCGAAATATCATGAGTCTGAAGCAGTAGAAACTTGGGCCAATCTAAACACTACTCATCAATATATATATATATATATATATATATATATATATATATATATATATATATATATATATATATATATACCTATATATATATATATATATATATATATATCCAACTATATCCAATAGTTTCCAGAGTTCAATTGTTTTTACTCTTATACAACATATATTAAAATTAAAACGGAATTCCCTTGCATATGCAGAGACCATCGAGCCACATTAGGCTCTCTTCTAAAACTTGAGTCTCTAGGACCAGTAGTCTCCTCGCACTCCTTGTGCACAGCAAAATAGTATCCCTGAAATGAGGTGGGCTAATGCTCAGTGGTGGAGACCACTAAGAGTGAGCTACTCCGCTAGTGCATATGCAATGCTCCCGAAGTAAACACGTATTCAAGCCAGTGGAAGTCCTACTTGAATGTCTATTGACCATCTCATACCTAGGAGTCCTCAGGCTCCCTCACACTTTCGCCTAAGCCTTGTATGAGGAATTATTATGTTTATTTGTGGACAACCCTCAGATGGATATATCAAATTGGGCCGTCTCGGAAGGTTGATGTATTATGGACTACCCTCAGTGTATATCAATTGGTAGTCTCAGAGCGATTGATATTTTAGTATGGACTACCCTCAAGATAATTATCATTTTAGACAACCGAAACCATTTCTCTAGACTCATCTATTGCCTCCTCCTATCGTCCTAGGGTGTCCGGTGCATATGGAATGCGTGATCATACATTTCATTACAGTCTATAACACATGTAAATATATAAACAAGCATATATTCACATAAAAATTAAATCACACAATCATGTTATGTAATTTCACATTTCATCACATCAAAATTAGCTCACATGAGCTAATGATCAAACACAAACAATTCTACTTGAATTACTCGACCAAACACATTAATTCACAAGTTATTTTTGTAGACACTATTCTCGAGATAGTAGAGGAGCCCTCGGATTACTATTCTGGGTCAAATCACCAATCATTGGTTCACTTAGTGAACCCAGAATTTCATGGTCATTTCCGGCCTCATACAAACCAATACATGATTTAAATAAAATTGCCCAAATAGAATAAAACCCAAGTAGGGAGAAACCACCTCTCAGTTGTGAAACTCCTCAAATCAGGGTGCCCACCAGTAGGTCTCTCAGCGTAGAAGCGACTTCCCTTCGTCTCGGCTTCTTGTGGTCGGATTGCCCAGATATTCTGAGAGAAGCCTAACCTTCTCACTCTAAAAAAAACGAAACCTGCTACTCTTTGTAAGTGCTCTCCCATTTCACGTTTTGCTTTTGCTTTTTGATTGAAGAACACTATTCTCTAATTGGCTTTTTAACTTAAACAATTCCATTAATACCAATTATGTCATTCTTTTCCCAGTTTTGACATTCGGCACTATCTCGGCCGTTCATTTTCATAATCTCTATACTCATGCCACTTATGGCACATGATCACTTGTTATATGTGACTTTTGTCGCATCGAAAATCGTTTTACAGCACCCGAAACGCGATGCCTCGAAAAACATGTAAATTCTGACTGTCTCGGAATTCGATGAAATTAGACGTGCTAGCTAGATTTCGTGAGACGATTCCAACGATGAAATCTGTTTCATCATCCAAGATCTAGAGAATAAATTTCGGATTTTTAACCGAAGTACGATTTCTCTTTTGAAATTGGGGTTTCTGGGTCTTAAGTTTGTTCTATAAGAAAAGAAACCAATATCTTCAAAAATATGTAATGTATAATCACTAAGAAAGAAATGGACCCTTTATTGAACTAGCAATTTCTAAACCAAGAAAGTATTTCAACATATCAAAATATTTGAGCTTAAAGCGGCTATATAAAAAAAAAATTAAGGAAGTAATAACAACCATGTGGAAATTTTCCAGCAACAAAAAGATGAACCATATTCTTTGTGAATAAGAGAGAAATCATATTTTAATTGGAAAGAAAAATCATGAAGAATAAGAGCAAGAGAGAATTTGAAAAACCATTGCCTTATAGCTTGCTTTAATCCATAAATGGATTTATGCAATTTGTACATTAATCTCCATATGAGTTCTATTATTGGTTAGAGAAGTGGCAATCACCTTTAGCACTTATTGTGCGATTTATATTAATTAATAAAAGGCTTGTGCATTAATATGATATTCACTTATTATATGAATTGATAGTGATCTTAAATCAATTAATGAAGTCCATGATACATGACATAGCATGAAGGAAATCATTATGAGATTATGATAATGAGATTCTTATCATGTGTAATTATGTTAGTATTTAAATGATCCCTAGTCATAGGATTAATAAGAAGGGACATTGTTGATCCGGATAGACTAGCACATGTTATACTCATTAATTGGATTAAGTAATGGATCTCATAAACTGTAAGCATGAGATTATTAAAGTTAACATTTGGACGCTTGCTAAGAGTAGTTAAGTACATTGGATGACTTGCTACGAGACAATCATATGGATTATCAATTCAAATGTAGATGATAGTCTCAACATAGGAATGATGCAAGTATCCTAAGACTTGAGGTGCTCAAGGATATCTTGGATATTGATTATGTGCTTTAACTTCATTCCTTGTTGCCTCATAAAGGTTACTCATAGGGTGATGATTGGATACAACTTGAGGTATTCGAAGGTAATTACTCGGGAATGTATAAGCATGGACTCTTGTTACGATCACTCGAGAATCTCTAACCATAGTGAAATTGTCATGAAGATGGTCTTCAATGACATGTCTAATAGAGTAATGAGTCTTGGTGACAAAAACTCATATCACTTGGGCTAGGTGTGACGTAGTCAGTCTAGCGGGAGGTACACATAGTCCATGCTCTGAATTGAGTATGGTATAAAATGGTCAAAGGATGAATTGCACGAATATTGTTTATGAAAGGTTAATAGTCAAACCACCGACTCTCTGGTCAATTGAGGGTCATGATGTGTTGCTAGATACCGCTTATGACTTGCTCAAACTCTAGAGTTGATTTGAGTGGCCAACATACCTGAAAACCTAATGGGTCACACACTTTGAAGGTGTGTAGAAGGAATAAAATGGTCTTGAATGGGATCCAAAACATGAGAGATTGCTTATGGGTCAAATTATAAAGAGATTACCAAAGTTCCGAGGGCAATAGGTATGGTTTTGGGAGCCATGGGTTCACACATGGGACCATAGCCCATGGATTCGGCCTTGTGCATGGGATGTAAGGGGTGCCGCCCCCTTCACTTATGGATGCCCCTTTTGGTCATTTCCTCTACCCTAGGGTGTTATAAATATGATGAGATCATATTCTAACCCTAAGGAACTGTTGTAACCATGAAACCTTAGAGAGGAGTGATCAAGAGCTGATCTCTTCCCTTAGCCTTCTCTCATTATGACACCCTAATACCAGGGGGTCCCTTTTTTTACCCTTTATGAAGTCTGTTGTGTGAGTACACCTGCATCGTGTGCGTGACCTTGGTGCACTAGCCTTATCGTGTGTGCGGAGCCTAATCCCCGTCTTGCACTCTGGCCTTCTCTGTCGCGGCCTTGTCTGTACCACATTGTCATGACAAAGTGTCTCTGTCCCGCGCGCATAGCTAGGTTGTGACGCAGTGCCTTACCCCACTGTCGCGACATAGAACACTATGTCGCGACATGGAAAACCTCATGTCCTGGAACTCTCTGTCACGACATAAGGTATACCCTATTGAGACACAATTTTAGCCAACTCTGTTGCAACATCAAATTCTCTGTCGTATCATAAACTCTCTTAGCCTTTGTCCCAAACTCGGTCACAACAAGAAAATACTATATCGCGACCTAAAATCCTCTATCGCAACATAAAAACCCCATCCAAGGCCAAACTCTGTCGCGACATAAAAATACTCTGTCGCAACATAGAAACTCTTAGCCTTGACCAAACTCTGTTGCGACAAAAAAATACTCTGTCATGACATAGAAACTCCTGGCCTTGACCAAACTCTGTCGCGACATAAAAATACTCTATCGCGATATAGAAACTCCTGGCCTTAACCCGAGCTTCTGTGTCGCTGACTGAAATGCTGCGCCGACAAAGAAACCCTGCCAAGGCAGAGCCTGACTACTTGACAAGAAGGGTGGCTTACGACCTCTTGTCGTCGTGATCCCTGCGCCGTGGCTGTGGAAACCTACTGTTCTTGTTTATCGTCACGTGAAGAAGCAAAGCACTGTCGCGACATGAAAATACTATGTCACGACCAAGCAACTGCCTGCAGGCTAAGAAACATGTCGCGACACAGGGAACCCTTGTCGCGACATAGGACCAGAAACTCTGTCGCGACCAGGAAATCCCTGTTGCGACCTAAAACTTGCCCAAACCTGCAATAGCCTTTATGGCATTTCTTGCACCTCCATCTTTTTCCCAAGACACTAATAAGTTGTCAAAATGGCCTCAGCATAATAAAGGCAACATAAAAATATGGGAAAAACCTATTAAACTATATTAAACAATTCAAAATGAGTTTTATTACAATTCTTCTTTTTTACATAACAGAAAACTGGATAACTATCCAGAATTTTACAAAATACAAAAGAACTCATAATCTAGCCTTCTTTACCATTACAACCTCAGATGAGTTCCACCTCTTGGTGTACCTCCAGCACCTGAAAAATATTTTCCCACGATGGGGTGGCGATGCCCGATGAGGAATTCTCCTCTGAGGGCTACTCCTCACTGAAGATATACAATGCCATGATTCAATCATTACAACACATTAAGCAACTACATATCATTTCTACATGAATCCTCACATGTCATGCCAATGTCAGAGCCTCATGACTCCTCACATGCATATGCCATGTGTGAAAAAAACCTTCATTTTCAAAACAAAGATTTTTGTTTTATATCTTAACTCTTTGGGCCAGTCTTGAGCAGCTTTATTCAAAAGCCATGTGTATTTTGTGGGTAAGAACTTTCTAGGGTTTCACCTCAGGCATCGTACTCCTTCCGACACTTTCGCGGACTTTCACTGTGGGATGCATATGTCTAACCAAGAATACAGGTCTTTAACCTGAGGGGGTGTCAATCCCTTCTTACTACTAGCCGACATATAATTTCAAACCGTGTGACTCTAGGAGTTCGTCCCTTTTTCAGAGCCCGCCATTTAAATACTAAACACAATGTTATTTCATGTCATGCACTCACACCCGTTTCACGCGATGCCCCCATGCATATGTAATGCAAAATGTCATTGTATGTTCTTTCATGTTACATGCATGATGAGGCACATGTAACATTTATGATTCATGGATAATCATATCCTCTGACATACAATTCATCCATATACAACCCACATGTAAATACATTAATTTCAACATTTATCCACGCTGATTTTCACACACTTGCATGTCATTCAATCAAGCAACAACACAAACTAGATCTTCATAGGCCCATTACTTTCTAAAATCAAATAAAGCAACTCTTACTTTGACTTGGAAACGAAAACTTTCTAATTTAAATAAAGCGAATATTTCTAAAGAAATATCAACTCCTATTGACTAAGCGAAACAAGCTTTTTTAAATTAAATAAAGCAAATGCATTTTACTAGGAGAATAAATCTTTCTAAATTAAAATAGCCGGTATGCGAGAGAGGGCCACACTTGGAAAGGGCTACGGTGGTGCGCTGGTGGAGTCGAAGTGAATGCTGACCGGTGAGCCATTGAAGTGAATGTCTTCCTCGGACGTCCGATTTCTCAAGGGGTATGGAATGATACGATCATCGATTCCACCGATCAGTGAAGTTTACTTAAGCTTGAGAGGTTCTCCTACCTATCAGACTGATCTTTTGGGTTGGGCTCCCTTGTAAGCCCAATCGGAGAGCCCAATCGGAGAGCCCAACCCAAAAGACCAAATCAAAATAGTAACAAGACTCAAAATTATTGGAAATATAAATATATTTGGTGTCTCCAAGGTTTCACAAACTCCGAATGAATTTTCTATAATTAGATTGAATTCCCAAGGTTTGTTATAGAAGCTCTGCATCATTATTGAAATAGAATAATTAGAAATCTAAGTGGATCCGTTTATTCTAAAAAAACCAATTTAAGTTAAAGATTTACCCATTTTTCTTTTGTCTATCATAAACTATTCTTCTTGTTGTTGATTCTACTCACTAGCTTTTGATGAACGACATGCTACTCATAATTCAATTTGATCATCAAGGGTCATGTCAGTCAGATATATATACACATCCTCCGCATCATCATCTTCATCATTGAGATGTCCATGGCGTCCTCCCATTGTGTCTTGTATGTCGGTGTAATTTAATACAAGTAATCCTACTTTATATCACCCCTCCACAGTAATTGCATGTTGTTTCATTTCTATTCCCCTCCACAGGTGTGCAATATTTGAAAACCGATCTCAGCCTCCAATATTGCTTCCATTAGCCAACCTATTAAATTAAACTTATATAAACTATTTTATTATACTATTTAAAATGAGTCTATCATCATATGAAACTATAAATTTATAATATGCATATAGAAAAAATAATAATGTGTAATGACATGAAATCATTAAACCCGATATTATTAAATATTAACTAATATATAAGTTGAATTTATATATTAATACATGAAAAGTTAATTTATTATTGATAAATTAAATTAATATAAAATTATATTAGTAAACTATTCAAAATGAATCTATTAAAATATGAAAGTTGTAAGACCCGAGAAAATTCCAATTTTCTAAAAAGAGGCAAAATTGTAATTTCGGTAAAAATCCGGAATTTTTCTAGATCTCGGGATAGCCAGAAAGCAGGACTTCTCATTTGAATTAGTCTCGCGAGAATTTAGCTACTGCGTCAATTCGTTGAATTCAGGGGTGGTGAGTTTCACGTTTTTCGAGTAGGGTGTCGGATGACATGGCAAGAATGAGGATGCCACATGGCACCACAAGGAATGTGACACCCAGCGAAGCCATGTGGTCCCGCAAGATAGATAGCTCCTGATTAGCCCATTGTGTGGAAAGGAATCACGTAGGCTTTCTGATAGGCCGTTTGAGTGCGTGATGTCGTAAAGAGGCGTGAAATAAAGAAAAGAATGGAAATTTATGGCCACACATGAGACTTGAGAAATGAGAGAAATTGCCTCCTTTATTGTCTGATCGATTCTCATCGAAATGGGAGAGAATGGTAAGGGAGGAAGAAAATGAGGGAGAAAGTGAAGGAGAGGTGAGATGAGAGAAAGAGAAAAAGGAAAGATAAGCAAAGGAAGGAAAGAAAGGAAGGAGGAGGAAGAAGAAAGAATCCGTGGGAAAGGAAGAAGAGAAGGAAGGAAGAAGGAAGATTTCCGGGTTTACGCGGTCGGCGATTCGAGTTCGAGGGACTAAAGTTGGTGCAGTGGATCTACGTGTGGACACCAAAAAGTTGGAGTTTCGACAAACTCCAAGAGGTAGGATATTTTCCTACTTGATTTACTTTTAGCCTAAACGCTTTATAATGGTAGGGGTTGCTTGTGGGAGGCCATGAGAGGCCATGGAAATTAGTTCCGAGCCTTGGGACTAATGGGTATGGATTTCATGACCGGTTTCTGGACTATGGGAGTTAGGGTTTGAACTAAGCGAAATTTCACAAATTATAGTTTGTTGATGTGTGTGGAAGTTTGGAACCAAAGCGGTTCATGTTTGTGAAGGGACCGCTAGAGGTACCATTTGTTGAATGGTCCCAAGTTTGTGACCTAATTGTGTGTTATGGCTTGCCCAGATAACATGCTAAGTGTGGAATTGTGATATTGATGCATGCTTTTTGATGTATTAATATGTTTTGCATGGAGGTAGGTTATCTGTATAAATTGTAATTTTCCATGGAGTGTAAATGTTTCATGTAGTGCTCATTCATGCATGTAACATGAGGAAAATGCATTGACATCATGCATTTCATATGCACGGTCACATCGCGTCAGGTCGGGTGTGGGTGCAGGGTAAGGTTTATTCATCAGTGTTGGTGAATGGGTCGTGAGCTCGGGAAAAATGGGACAAAGTCCAAGGTAGAGATTCACGAGTGTGTAAATGATCAAAATGATTACATGTTTTGGGCGGAGACGAGTTAGGGTAGATCCCAGGGTGAAAGTCCCACAGGTTACTCACGGTTAGACATGAATCCCGACGATGCAAGTTCGTGAAAATGTTGAAAAGGCGTGCGGCGTCCTACGGTGTAAACCCGAAAATCCGTGGCCCACAAAATAAAGGAAAAGAATCAAAATCAGGTTTTGATAAATAAAATTGGAGGGTGTCCAATGGTTTAGTCATGGTGTGTGACAGGTTTTAGTCACACTTGGCAGTCCAAATGTGAGGGAGTCGGGTGGGACTCAGGTGGTGAGCATGAGGGGTCGCATCTCATGCATGATATAGACATTTCATATAATAGTGAATAATTGTATGGAATGTGATTGATTGTTTATATATGCCATTGCATATGCATTTTAGGTGGGGAGTAACCCTTGTAGGAAAACTTTCTCTTGGGCTTTGCTCACCAGTCGTGGGACCTTTAGTCTGGGGACTATCGGGAAGTATGCTAGAGTAAGAGATAGCTTTTGAGAAGAAAGTAGGAAATGTGGCTTTAAAGTAAAAGAATTTTTGTAAATATGTATAAATCTTTTGTAGAACAAGCATAGAAAGACTATGATAATGTAGTTGATTATTTTGTTTATGAGTAAGGATGTATGGGCCCATGTGGCCATTTTTACACGTGTATGAGTCTCATCAAGTGAGACAGGTAGAATTCAGCGGGTTGTGGTGTCCAATGGGCCTTGGGTTAGGCGTCACAAAGTATCATATAAAGTATTATAATATTATAATACAATACTATTAATTTAATGTAAAGACTTGTAAGTTATTATTAAATATTAATTAATATATAATCATTATAATTATTTAATATGATATCTAAAATCATTATAATTATTTAGTATGACACTATATTAATTTAAACTAACATGGAAGGATTAACGTATTATTCAATTAAACTAAATAAAACATATTATTAAATTTATAATCATTAATATAATATTTCTAATATAAAACTATCAAATAAAACTAATATATTCTTATTTTAAATACGACATTACTATTAAATACACAAAACATAAATACAATAATAATAATGAAAAAGTAAATTAATATAAATACAAGATAAATACCTTAATTAACCTTGGTTTTGTATTTTTTTGAAATCTTTAATACCAAAATCCCTACTTCTTTTTAAGAGATATGAGAAAAAAATTTTGAAATCTTGAAAGTGGGTAGATATAATTTATAATGAAATCGAATGATTTTATAAATATTTATAGATTTTTTTTTAGTCAAACTAATCATTGGATGGTAAAACCTTTGAAATTTAATTATATTAGTTAGAATTAATTTTGGTGCAAATTTATTTATTAGATATTCTTTTAATAGTTGGGATCAATTTATAGTCGTTGGTTCCAGTCGGGGTTTCAAATCCCAACCATTGGATCATAAATTTGATTGTTGGAGAACTTTCAAAAAGTGGGTGAATTCTAGGTCATAATAGGATCAAATTAATTGGTTTCAAATATGGTATTGGATTGTCAGACTAGCCATTGAAGTGCTTTTAAAGGGTGGAAATAAGGCCATTAGATTGTCTATAAGAAGCATCTCAAGCGTTGGATTCATTTGGTCAAATGGTAAAAAAGCAGGTTAATATTTTGAATATATCGCGATGTATCAATGATATATCGTCGATTTTCCATAAAAAAAAAATGTCGCCAAAATGATGCTCCAAGCGTGCTTGTCATCCACTCTCGATACCTCCACGATATGTGGACAATCGATCAATATATCGACGATATTGTCGACATTATACCGAAACTTCGATCAATCGACTATCTTTTGTATATTTTGCTTCTCCTACTACTAATATCAGAGTATATTGGTGATATTTCGACCAATATATATGAATTTTTAATCATATTCTGATTGACCACACTTGGGCAAATGAATCGTGTAAGCCATAAAAAAAAATCATAATATATTCCATTTGATAGTGATTTGCAAGTGCTTTGGTTCCCACACAAACATTTTTTTTATGAAAGGAAACTACAAAGTTGAAACTTTATAGAGGCGATTAGATAAATATTTGCAATAATCTTCAAAACTAATCAAAGTAACACACATCACAGGAAGTTTGACCTTCTAATCATGAATCTATAGTACTAATACCTTTCTTGACTAGACTATCTAGTAGATCTATTAACTACGATGGGCGAACCATAAATAATTAGATCCTAGGATAGCTTCGAAATGTTCACCAGTAATACCCTAATACTCTTTAAGTTTTTTGAAAATTTAAGTGGCTTTCTCTATAATGAGAAAGAGATTTGGGTGAATTTTCTTGAAAACAACTTAGTTTCTATGTATCAGGCTTATTTCACATGGCTATGCCAATCTTTTCTGTATGGTGATTAAACAATTTACAATTAGTTTTATAGTTTTTATAAACCATTTATAACCAAGAAAGAAAATCACCCTTATAAAAGAGGTGTGGGACAATTATATTTAATACGATCCCAAATACTTAGAATAAAAGGACAATTCTTAGAAATATGATTGATATTTTCAAAATTTTGCCAACACAAATGACATTTATTGGGAATTTCTATCCTTCTAATAAAGTGAAAATCATATATAGGAAGGGCATCTCTAATAACAAGACAAATAAAAAAATTTATTTTCGGAAAGAGTTTTAACTTCCAAATCCAGTTTAACAGCTTGTATCTAGGATGTGTCAATGACTTTCACATTGCCTAGGTTGTTGATTTCAGAGCAAAATTACCATCATGAGATAAACCCTCATATACCCATTTCTTCTATAGAGGAGGATGGGATAGGAATTGTTTTAATGTTTGCTAAAACATTAGAGGGAATGAGAGAAGCAATAGAGTTGAGATTCTACTCCTTGCTATCATGATCTATAAATTTGTGGACTTTGGCCTCTCTGTTTATAAGATGCAAATCATTTTTCGTCTATCGAAAGAAATTAGGGGTCATGTAAAACCAGGGAAAATTAGTAATTTTCAAGAAAAATGGTAAAATAATAATTGCCAAAATGGTTCAGGGATGCCTAGAAAATTCTCTAGATCTCGAGATATTGAAATGGATTCTTGTAGATTAAATTCGCCTTGTGAAATCTAGTGACTAGAAAAGTTCGTAGATTACGAGACCGTCATAATATTTTTACAATGTTCTGGGTGATAAGTTGCCGGTGACTCGGGGGCGGATTTTTCTGAAAATCTGAGGTCGGAAAAATGACTTGGTAAGTTCATTTAAAAATAACCCAGATTGAAAATAAATAAATTGTTTTTGGGTATAAACGGACCGAATGAGGCAATATAGGCCATGTATCAAATAATAATAAGAGCCAGAATAAGAATAAGAAAAAAAAAATCAAAAAGTGAGATAGGAGAGAAACGGACGGGGAAGGAGAACAGAAAGGGAGCGTGAAAGAGAGAGAGAGAGAAGAGAGGGGTAGAGAGAGAAACTTTTCTCTAAGATGTACGGAAATCGGATAGTACGTTTTCATCGGAGCAAAAGACAAAGTCGGTCCACACATCGAGAGTTGCGCGTGGGTACCAAAATCTTGAAGTTTCGTCAAACTCCACGAGGTAGAGAATTTTCCTTAGATTATTTCAAGCCTAAAGGCCATTTTAATAGCAGGATTTGCTTAGGCGTGAGAGGCGTAAATTTCAGTCCCAAATTTTGGGGCTGAGTGTAAGAAATTTTAAGAAATTTTCGAGATTGTTTCCAAAGCGGTCAGGGTTAAATTTTGTTTGGTTCAATTCGGGTTAGATTTTACGGGTACATTTTCGGACAGTCCGGACATGATTTTTAGGACTATTTTCGGGCAGTCTTGGACTAAGTTGGTTGGTTTAAGCCCGGGGCGATGTCTAAGAGTTTTTTGTGGTGTGTTTTGGTACCACGATGGTCGGTGACGAACCATGAAGTGACTAAGAGATGCCCTGTTTTATATGGTCCGAAATTTGGGCCATTTTGTGTGTTATTGTTGGAAAAATAAATAACATAATGTTGTGTGTAAAAATCATGTTAATATATACTTGCTTGACATTAACATGGAAATTGTATTAAATAGAAATTATATGTAGAATATAATTATAAAGATTTATAAATGTTACATGTAGCTCTTATTATGCATGTAGCATGACATAGCATGAAATGACATGATTGCATTTCATATGCACGGTCACATCACATCGAGTTGGGTGTGGGTGCATGGTACTGTTATTCACAATTCTTGGTAAATGAGTGGTGAGCTCAGAAATGGGACAATGTCCAAAATTGAGACTCACGATTGTATAAAATAATAATAATAATAAATTTCGTGTGTTTGGGTGAAGCAAGATGGGATAAATCTCCCCCCAGGGTGAAAGACCCAAATTTTATTCTTGGTCAGACATATGTATCCAACGATGAAAGTTCGCGAAAGTGTCGAAAGATGTTGTGAAGCCCTGCAAATTCGAGACCGAGAAATTCGCAAGCGCAAATAAACACACGAGTTTGATAAATTAAAATTAGAGGGTTGTCGATGGTTTAAGTCGTTGGGTGAAACACCGATGAGCGGACTCACACTTGGCGTTGCAGGTGTGAGGGAGTCGATCGGGACTCGGGTTGTGGACATGAGGAGTCTCATCTCTCATCATGTGTGAAACATTCATATAGGATTGCATTATATATGGAATGGGTTTCATATTTTATGTCGCCATTTCATGCATTTAGGTGGGAAGTAGCCTTGTAGGAGAATTTTCTGCGGGCATTCTTTGCTACTGTCTTGAGACAATTTAGTGCGGACGGTTACCGGTGGACCTTCAATAGAGGCCAAGATTGAGAAGAAAGTTGGATTGTGGCTTTTGATATATATTTTGTAAATATATATAGGTTGTAATTATTTGTATAAGAATGATGGAATTTAAACTCTTATGCACTATGGTTTTATAGTCATGTGCTTATATGTTTGAGTATGGATAAATGGGCCCTACGTGGCCATTTTTACTCGTATGTGGACCCGGTGTGGTTGTTGTATAATATTGGGCCATGTTGCCATGAAATTGTAGACGTATTTTAGGTAGGCTCCCGTCTGAAAGAGGGGCTACCACGATTTCGATAAATCATGGGTCCCGGAAAGGAGGACACAATGGTGTGGTGTCGGGTTTTCGACATCCACAAAATATTATGTGGAGTTAACGGGTTGTCAACGGGACCCGGGATCGAGTGTCATAGCTTGGTATCGAGCTGAGTTAAAGATTACCTAAAGACTCGGGTGGGAGTATCCACCCGGTGTTTTCGGTTGGCTGTCATAGGCCCGAGATATCGAGTTCGAGGTCAAAAGATCGGTATGGGTGTGAAACACGGCATTGTGTGCGGTGATTGTTTTGGTTTCTAATATGTACCACGAGGAGATGTATTGTGGTGGTGTTAATATGCATGATAGAATGTATATAGAAATTGAAGTGAGCTCACAGGACATGGCAGTAACCTTAGGGTTTCCGGAGAAATGAATAAGCATGATTATGTAGGAATGGTTTTATTAGTGTTTGGCATTATGCACTACTAATGAAAAATGAATAGAGAATCTCAAATTGTTTTCTTAACTGTGTAGATCGCGAGTCAAAGGCGCGGACGTAGAGGTTGTCCACGGGGCGGCCGCCGTCACCGTAAACTGACGACGGGCCTTTGTAGTGGCCATGGGTGCTGCAGCTGTTGCCATTGCTCAGGCTAGTGCAGTTGGGAGTCAAGGGGTCCAAGTAACCTCCAACGGTTTATAGCGCATCATCCTCCAACATTTATAGGGGGAGGAGATCCAGTGGTAGCTAATCATTGGTTCCGACAGGTGGAGAAGATTTTGGATGCTATGGAGATCACCTCCGATGCTACGAGGATCAGGCTAACCACTTTTCAGTTAGAGGGTGAGTCCTAGATATGGTGGGATTGGGTTAAAGTCTTGAGGGATCCTGAGACGATAACATGGGGAGGAGAGTTAGGAGCTCTTCATGTGGGTAGAAAAGTTTCCCGGCATACATTGGGCATGCAAGGTTGGGAGTTCCTTGGTGACGAGAAACATGAGGCGTGCTTTCGAATATGTAGCCAAGTTCACTGAGTTGGCATGTTTCGGGGATGACTATGTGGCCATAGATATGGTAAAGGTGTGGAAATTCGAGGATGGCCTCAAGTTGTCCATCCGGGGCAAGATTGTAGGAATTCTCCTATAGGACATGGACTTTATGGTCAGGACAGCTATAGCTATAGAGAGAGATAAAGGATGCATGGAGTATCCGAGATGTGGGTACTAGTGGCAAGAGGAAGGAGGATCAACCTTCTTCTAGTACGAAAGAAGCGAAGACCTACGCTCCTCAGTGTTCGGGGAGCGAGTTGTGGCTGTCGGGGCGAGGCTTCCAATTAGTCAGGACCACTGACATGTTTCCATTGCCATCAGCCCGGACATGTGAGGCGGGATTGCCCTGTAACACCCCGAAATATACCCTAGTTGTTTTCCACATGTTTAGGGTATTTTGTAGGTATAAATTGAAGTTTTCGTAAATTAAATGCGAAAAATGGAAATTTAGAAACTCGAAAATTGTACTAGACTTAAGGACAAAATTGTAATTTGTCCAAAAGGGGCATAAAAGACATGAATTGATAAGATTAGAGGCCCAGTGGAAATAACATAAACATTAATGCAAATAAGAAAATGAGGGAGGACTAAAAGCCCAGGGAGATAAGGCAAGTTTAACTATAAAAGGGGATGGAGACCAAAATAACTCATTTTGGTCTCGAATATAAGGCGTCAGGGAAGAAGAAGAAAGAAGAGGAAGAAGAGAGGAAGGAAGAACCGCGGTATGGAATTTGAGTATGGAAGCATTAGTATGGAAGTTCTAAAGTTTTGTATGGATTCTAGTATGATTTTGAAAAAAAAAACTACTTGGGTATGGATTGCTAGGGTTTTCTTTGGACATTAATTTGGTTCCCTTTCTAGGGTTTTGTTAGAATACATCTAACTCTAGATTTAAGGGAAGTTGGGTTGAAAATCTAGTTGATATCAAATTAGATATGGAATCCTTCATAAGTGTATGGTTTGTAAAGTTTAGTGAACTTTTGGTATGAATCCTTGGATTCATTAACTAATTAAGTGTTTGTGGAGTTGTTTAGAGGGATTCCATGTTAGTTTTTGATGAATGATGGAATATAAGAGAATTATGGAAGAAAAGTAAAGGAAAAAGGGTGAATTACATGCATTTCTGGCGAATCACACCAGTACAGTACCCCAAAGCGGTACCGGTACCACCACTCAACCCGGTTCGATGCAGTGCCAGAACAAGTGGTCTGGGTACTGCTTGAGTTCTGCGACTCAGGTTTTTGGTATTTTTGCATAATTAAGCTATAATTCGCATACCGGGAGTATTAGAACTCTAATAAATGATTAACAGGGGTTATGATAAGAAATAAGTAAGTGAAAAATGTATCGTACCTCGCCGCCTCGGCGAGTTCGATGGGGGCAAAGTTCATCCCCCAATAATAAGATAGGAAGTTCTGAATACATATAATCGTAGGAATGCCTAAGACCAGGTATTAAATGACCGCGACTCTTACGTCACGGCAGTGGGCGAGGCACGTCTACGATCGGTCTTGGCACTCACGCTAGTGCTATGACATTTTACGTGCATTGGGTAGGCACATTCTGTTTAGTAACCCGGTGCACTCACGATTGGTGCTCACGTCACTCTGATGGTCTTGGCACTCTACTTTGTGTTCTGACGCCGGTGTGTATAGTATCTTTGGATACTTATTGTCTTTGTGTCTTACTCATTTATTGATGCGGTCAGAGTATTCCCATAGTTATATGATAATAACCTGAATGATGAATAAGAGTAAACAAATGTGTATCGTTCTGATCTGTAGTACCCAAGGAACAAAATATCGGTAATTACGAATATATCGGTACTTAGATTTTACTGAAATATCTGAAAATATCTGTGGATATTTTGATAAAAATATCGGTAATGCAAAAATTAACAAAAATACTTTGAAATTCATGGAAACACTTTGTTGAACTATAAAAAATGCATAAATAAGCAAATATACACTTGTTGAAGACGATATTCATTACTATAATTTATCGAAATTACATCACAATAGCCATTTAAAACCAAAATGAGACGATGTAGCTTAATTACATTATTTGTGAAGAGGATTCCATCTTGATGAAGACAATATTCATACAAAGACATGGTGTTGCAATAATATTGATTGTAACTTCGAACATGCCATGCATAAATATATTTACTCCTATCCACAACCTCTTCGTGGATAGGAAATTCGGGGTTCACCCACATACTCGTTTGAAATCCTTCTTGCATTTGATATGGAATTTGGAATGACATTTGTGGATCATGAGATAGTTAACCATTCCATATTCTTCACCCGATAGAACCTGAAGGATGTGAAGAAGGCTGACCATAACTCATTGTATAGGAGGAAATATATTGCCCTCGTTCGATGAATCCGAATTAAGTTCCAATACTCATGGACTCCAAAGCGTAGAAACGAATCCTCATTGTATGGTGTCATCCTTCGTTGTCTTCCTACATGTGGCTTTCGGTGGCTTTAATACACAGCCCATTTCCTCTGGGCCAGAGTGGTCTTCATCTTGTGTAGCATGAGTGAATCATCTTCACTTGATTGAATGGGCTCGTGGATGTGACTTTGTTGTGGATCTACAATATCCCCACCATCATTTCCAGTATCACTACCATCATTGGTCCCCTCTCCTCTTGAGCCACCATAACTTGTAGTAGAAGTACCAGCAAAACTTGGTCACTACTATGTTCAACACTTGAATCAAATGAGGGTCGAGAAGTAACAGCGGGTTGAAATGAGTCCCTCGTGTCTTGAATAAAACTTTCACTATGAACTTCTTGGTCAAAACCAGCTCGGCAGTAACACCTACTTCTCGAACGTAATGCGGCAATTCGTGGATCGGGATTTCCATTTTCATCATCCTAAATGGAGGTTTAACCCATTGAAATAGTTTATTCTATTCTTCTTCACCAAACTGGCTTGAAATTCCCCAGTAAATCGAAAAATTATCTTAACGCTTTATCGGTCTGCGCCTCCCATATCATGGATCTTTAGTTTCATGTTGTAATAACAAAAAAAACCAATTGTTGGAGCTAGGATAAATGGCCAGGTTTCTTTGTTTAGTATGAATTGGAAGCGAAATGTGTGATTTCTTTCCTGTTTGAAGATGATGCGGTTTGGGAAATAACCTTTAGGCGAACTCCTTAATGTTGGAGCGTGATTTCCATACAAAAACCACCATTCGATTGTAATAAAAATTACTTATATTATTCAATATATAATAATAAAATAGTTATAAAATTTACTTATAATGAAATTAACACTCACGGGAACCATTTTTATCTTGACACTATTCTTCTTGATCACGAATCCTTTTTTTGCATCACGGAATAGTATAGTTGTGAATTCAAAATGTCAAAATCTAAAATAAAAGGAAATTAATCGAAGAAATTGAATCAATTAATTAAATTAGAAACTCATTAATTTACCTCGTTTCCAAAATTAGAAAGGCCTTGACATTAGGATCTAATTTAGAAAACATCATGAGCTTGACTTGAAGTAGCTGGGGTTGGAACCAACTCCAAGTGCGTATTGAAATTTTACCGGATTTAGATAGTATGTTGCAATAGTGATTGAGAATTAGTATGCGATAATAATATAGCAACATAAAATTATTAAATGGTCATCAGTAGAAGAGGATATTAATTAGTTACATTTGCATGAAGAGGATGCTTAGGTTATATCCGGCGATCTGCGATGATAGTTTCACCGCTCTTTAGCTTTGAGTCGATCTAAATTTGCCTTCATCATTAAGATCTTCGTAGACAAATGGCATGAGTCGGGACGACTTAAGATATTAATGCGAGAAACCTTGTGTATAGTGCCTCATAGATGGACAAGCTTCTACACCTTCTCCAAATATTGATGATCAAACATGAGTCTTCGACCTCATGCCCCCATTTACGTCCGTAAGCTTGTGAGATGACCATTAATTACTAATAAGACTTTCTTCAAATCCAGCCCTCTTTTTTAGAAGGCGTCGAGGCTGATATAGTTTGTTGCAAATCTTGTTGCTCAGGGCGCCAGTCTCTCCACCACGCTCTGTCGCATTTTGCAAGCAGCAACCACGATTGTAAATGAAGTTGGTTATCTTTCGACCATTCACAAGATCAATTGAGCAACACTATCCCTTTTGATGTCTTGAGCATTAAATAAATGCGGTGTCTTTTGCACATGAATCAATCGGTGTATTTCTTCATCAACAACTTTCCCTTTCACAAATGTCGATCCATTATGCGGTACAATTTGAACCATTTGCTTCTCCAACTTCCTTGTGCGACCTTGACAAACCATATATGTATTTGTTGTCTTTAATCTTATCTGATGCATCAACATATTTTAGGAAAATTGTGCTTCCTTTTGAATATACCATGAAATTAATTATGCTCAATTTAGTTGGCCCGGTCCATCCATCGCACATAATTGTACATCGATATATCTCTCATTTCTCCATTTGCAAGTTGACATAAGCTTCCATGTCTTTATACTCCATTTCCAAGTACTTGCTTTTGATTTCATCTGAGGATGGTGGTTTGATGCCCGTCCACATATAATAATTCGGAAGGCGGTTGTGAAACATATTTCATATGGAGATAATAATGTCATTATTAAAACATATTTCATATGGAGATCATAATGTAAAACATATTATATAATTGGAACAAACACTGCTTGTTGTGCGGCAAAATCATGTTCTTAAAATGGTGTAATTAAAACTTTTGAGGTGGAACACTTTCATATATGAAGAACTTGCTAATTAATCGTCCCATTGTTTCCTTGATTGAACCACCTTTGAACATATTTTTTAGACTTTTTTTTTTCCAGCCGAAGACTTGTATATTGATGGTGCAATTAGCGGTGATGGATCCGTATGCTGAACACTTTGTGATCTTTGTATACGTCTTGATGGATTACCTGGTTGTGAAGACAGCCTGTACCAATTATGCGAAAAAATAAAATCATTTACGTTATTTTATACATAATTAAATTGAAAAATGAATTAGGTATAAAGATTTACCTATTTTTCTTTTGCCTCTCATAAATCCTGCAACCTGATCTTTGTTCCATTCACTAGCTTTTGATGCACGTACTGCTTCTCGATATTCATCTCGCTCATCGGGGTGCATGTCAATCGGATACATATGCACATCCTCATCACCCTCCTCCTCATCATCATCATCAATGAGATAGTGATGTTTTCCTCCCATTGTACCTCGTAATTCAGCTCGAATTTCTTCCATATCAGCTGTTTTTTTCGCTTTTGCTTTACCTTTATGTTCTAAAAGTTGCTTCATTTCTTGTTTTACTTTCGGTGGCACATTTGGACACTTCTTAGTATTTGAATGGGGATCCGTATGTGACAGATGAAACTTTAAGCGAGTAATTCCACCACTTTTTATGCTTAAACCACAATAATTACAAATTGTTCCATTTTTATGTCCCTCCAAAGGTGCAATACCTCCATGCAGGATCTCGGCCTCCACTTCCACTAGTCATTCTATAAATACATGTGATTTTATTGAAAATGAAATTTAAATCAGTGTCATCTTTGTATATGATATCATTATAATAACATTATATATTTGTAATTTAACATAAAAGTAAGACCTAAGTTTATAACATGATATCTAGCTTAATAATATAATTAAGATATCTAAGAAGATCTAAATTTCCTAGCATTAAATTTCTAAATTTCTAACTAAAATAAATAATATAATTAATTAGAAAAATTATATTATCAAAACATAAAACTAAATAAAACTATAGTATAAAAATATAGATTATAGTATAAAATGTTTGAGCATTATATAACAAATAATATTATAGTAAATAACTAGTTTGAAAAGATTATATAACTAAAATAACTATTATCTAAATAAATAATATGATAGTAACTAAAAGTATATTATCAAATTATAAAACTAAATAAAACTATAGTATAAAAATATAGATTATAGTATAAAAACTTTTAAACATTATATAACTAAAATAATATTATAGTAAATAACTAAGTTTGTAGATTATATAACTAAAATAACTATTAATAAATAAATAATATAATTAATTAACTAAAATTATATTTATCAAATTATAAAACTAAAAATAAAACTATAGTATAAAAATATAGATTATAGTATAAAAATGTTTCCAAACATTATATCACTAAAATAATATTATAGTAAATAACTAAGTTTGAAAGATTATATAACTAAATAACTATTATCTAAATAAATAATATAATTAATTAACTAAAAATTATATTATCAAGTATAAAATAAAATAAAACTATAGTATAAAAATATAGATTATAGTATAAAATATTTCAAACATTATATAACTAAAATAATATTATAGTAAATAACTAAGTTTTGAAAGATTATATAACTAAAATAACTATTTTCTAAATAAATAATATAATTAATTAACTAAAAATTATATTATCAAATTATAAATGTGAGACCCCGAAAAATCCAAATTTCCTAAGGAATGATGAAATGGTAATTTCCGGTCCAATTGGAATTTTACAGATGTAGGATAATGGCAGACTTGTAGTTGGAATCGTGTAATCTAATTCTGCGCGTCGAATTTCGTCGGTGAGACAATCGAATTTGCATTTTCGAGACAGAGAGGATGTAGGACGCAGCACGTTTTGGGTGGCGAGAGGCGTACGTGTCCAGTCTGGATGCGATCGAAGCTTGAGGTGATGGGACTCACTTGCAAGACACATGGCATCGTGCCGTGGGGAAATCACCAGTGGTTGGATAAAAGGATGAGATGTCATACTCCAGCCATTAAATTTGACATGTGGCATTGATATGACTTTTCTCTTGTCCAAATCTTGACGAAATGGATTGGGAGAGAGGGGAAGAGGGAAAGAGGAGCAATAGGAAGAGAGGGAGAGTGTGGGATTTTTAGGAGAGAAGGCTCTGCCATGCAGGAATTTCAAGCCGATCGGGCCAGAGCTCAGACGGGGGCGAAGCAAGAATTACTCCTCACGAGGCGAAGACTACGTGGGTACCGGTTTCGGGGTTTGATGACTCAGGTAGAGTTTTCTCTGCTTGCTTTGCACTTTTGTTTAAGGGTTATGTAATGGATGGGATTTGTTGAGGCTGGATGGCTAGGTGATTTGGTTCAGATTTGGACCGGGTGTAAATCTGGAATGGTTGGACCAGTCCTGATGTTCGCGTGATTGTGTGATATTTATTATTGTGCCATGAGTAAATAACATGCTGATTGTATTTGTGGGCGGTTCGGGATGAAGCTGCATTTCTACTGCCAATGAGTTAATTTTATGTTATTGATTGTAAATTGAATAACATGATTTATGCGAGTTAATTTTGTTAATATATGCATGAGTGATATATTAGCATGTGTTGAATGTTTGTTGTGTCATTGCATTGCACTTAGGTGGGGAGTAACCCAAGTAGGGAAATTCCACTGCGGGCGTGCTCGCCTGTCGAGAAATACTTTCGAATTAGAAGGCACTTGGGGATGGGATGCATCGGGGCCTTAGAGGCGAAACGGCCAAGATGGCCTTATCTTGTATTTTGTAAAATTCTGGGCAAGAGACCCAGTTTTGTGTAAATTGTAATCAAAAACAATTGTAAATAAATTCCCTTTTTGTATAAAATTTATATTTGAGTTGTATGGATGTGCGGCGCATTAGAAGTAGTTTTACACGTGTATGGGTCTCATGATGTGAGACATGTAGATTTCCGCGGGTTGACGAGTTGTCAACGGACACCTCGGTTTGGGCGTCACTGACGGTATCAATTTAAGGTAAGCGATTGTAGGGCTCGATGGAGTGTAGTGTTATCGATATACCTAGGACTTGGTGGGCACGGGATAGATCATACATCATTGTGCATTTTGGTGAATTAAATGTGATGTGTGATGGTGTATAACATGTTTGTTGTATGTGTTGGGTGCTTAGTATGCTTGGTGAGTAGCATAGGAGAAAATGTTGAACAGAGATTAATCTAATCATAGGTGTTCCGGAAGTTTTGGGTGAGCGGTCGAAATAAACAAGAAATAAGCGAAAAAAATATTTACGGGCGATTACTCGGTTTTGAACATAGGCAGAATGGGTTTGTGGAATTACAGAATTATTCCAGGTTTTGCACAAGGAAGAGTTGGAATTCGATTCTAGAAATTTAGAAGTGGGTAAGAAGCGAGTGTTGACTATTGCATCTTTAGGAGTAAGCGAGGGAAGGCTCTGAAGGATTTGAAAAAGAAAAAAAATTGTCTGAGGTAGAATTTGGAACGACTACGCGATTTCGACCTTAGGTCGCGCGACCCTAGTTTTGAGGAATCATGACATCTTTGGGGTTAGGGCGAAGGATCCTTGGTGTCGTGACATGAAATTCATGTTGTGACACAGGTGGGCGGTTTGGTCGACATAGATTGGGATTGCGACTGGTTTAGTCTTGTGGGTGTTGCAACCTGGATTTTTGAGGTTGCGACAGGGGTGGAAGCTTTGAGGATCAGCTCGGTCGCGACGGAAATGGAATGTCAGCGACACAGCGGTTTGGTTGGAAGTGGTCGCTGACCCGGGAAGTGGGCGTCGCGACTGGTGGGATTCTGCGATGGAGTCTCGGAAAAACTGGCGACAGGATTTTAGGCGTGAGGAAGACAGGGTTGGTGTCGCGACCTCATTTTGAGGTCGCGACCTCGTTTGTTCTGGTTGGGCGAAAACGGCGTCGCGACATGGATTTGAGGTCGCGACGTGGGATGGTCTTTTGAAGTTGCAACCTTGAAAAATTGAGGTTGTGATTTGGACAGTTGGATTTGATGTCGCGACATCATTTTTGAGTTCGCGACATGGGTGGCAGTGTGGGAGGTCGCGACCTGGAAAATCCCACTATGGGCAGGAACGAAGTCGCGACATGAAATCGATGTCGCGACATGGAGTTCGAATCTCGGAAATTCAGCGACTGAAATGAAGCGCGACACGGTTGGTCGTTGTTAAGTTTTGGAAAGGAGGTCGCGACATGATGGCGATCACGACGACACATTGGGAGTGAAGTCGTGACCCCATTTTGCGGTGCGACCTGATTAGTTTAGGTGGGCAAAGGGAGATTCGCGACATGGGGTTGGGCGTTGCGACGTCTTGGTCGTCCAGTCGACTTCGGAAAGGAAGTTGCGACACGGCACACGGGGTTTGCGGAAGCGAAGTCGCGACCTCGTTTTGAGTCGCGACACAGGACGAGTACACTGGCGTGTTGCGACCGGTATACGCCCGGTATCGCGTCGACTGCGCACTGCGCCGCGGCCAGAAACTATTTGGCTGCGTGAAGCGCCCGACACAGGCGCGGCGCGGTGTGCTTGCGACTGGGTTCTAGGTGTACTGCTGTGCACCCAGACCCGGATTTTGATTCAATGCCTTTGTTTGGATCCTTTGTTCATAAACCTTGTTCATGAACCCCCTTTGTTCGTAGGGTGTAAAAAAGAGTACAAAAAATTTTAAAAATTTTCTTGTGTATGATTTAATATATGGAATATTTATATTGTGTTTACTATAAATGCATTGACGTGGTATGTGAAAATTTTTACTTTTTCGGTGTGTGAATAGTGTCTCGGGGCTGTATTTACACCCTTTGAGATATGTCATTATTGTTGCATGTTTTTGAATTGCGTGATTTTGCGTTTCAAATTGCATGGAAGGACATATACACGATATGATGTATATGGGAATTATAATTGCACGGTTATTGCGTAGGAAATTATATGCATGGTATAATGCGTATAAGAAAAAGGAGAATGTTAAGGTTAGGAACTATAACCTTAGGGATTTGGATAGTGAAATGAACAAGAAAGCTTGGAATGTTAGTGAAATAAGTGAATAGAGTGGTTGGAAGTTAGCGCCACTTAGGAAATGAACGGGTCGGTTCATGGTTGTCAAGTCTATTAGTAATTGGCATGTGCATTGCTAGTTAGACTGAAATGAAAATTTAATGTTGCCATTGACATGTAGATGGCTAGAGAGAGGGGCGAGGGCGAGGTGGGTCCCGCAATTTGGTCAGCACCACCAGAGCATTTGACCGGCCGCCCGATTATTTAATCGACGGGCCTTTGCGGGGCGATGAGTGTCGCGTGGCTGCTTGTCGCTTTCGAAGGCATAGCGGTGGTCGGGAGATCCTAGTAGCCCTCAGGAGGTTTGAGCACCTCCTCCGACGTTCACGGGAGGGCCGTGGTGGCGAGACCATTGGTTTATGCGGTGAGAACATATTGGAGGCTATGGAATCCACCTCCCGCCGTCTGACCGGGATCGGGTTAAATTTGCATTCAATTTAGAGGGGCGAGACGAGGTATGGTGGAGATGGGCGAGGGCTTCTAGGAGACTTGAGCTATGACATGGCAGAGTTTTACAGGCCCATTCATGGGTAGTATTTTCGAGAGGCTGAGACATGCCATTTCGGGAGTTCTGAAGTACGAAGCGAGGAGCGATGTGATGGACTACGTGGCTAGATTCCACGAGTTAGCGGATTCGCTAACGACTACGTGGCCTGGCATTAGCCCCAGTAAGGAGATTTGAGATAAAATTTTGAAGTTGTCCATTCGGGGTAGGGTTGTAGGACTTCGCATCTGGGACATGGACTCCATGGTTGGGCGACCACGACCATAGAGATTGAGGATGCACTTCGACACTGGGATCAGGTGTTGGTAGCAGAGGGAGGATCGGCCTTCTTAGTTCGGGAAGGCGAAGACTTACGCTTCACACGAGTTCAAGACCGGGGCCAAGATTGGGCATCGAGTATTAAAGAGCGAGGATATATTACTTCTGCCCGACGGCGCATGGGCATGAGGGCGAGTTGCCCCAGAGGCGGGGTCAGGTTTTGGGACGGCGCGGTCCAGTTCGTGCCCAGAATAGGAGAGTGCGGTTCATTCCTCCACTGGTGCGGGTGGAGGAACCCGGTTGCGGTTCGGGGTGCTATCTGAGCACCTTGACGTGAGGTGGGCGGAGGGGCGAGTGTGGGTCGAGATCGTCTGAGACTCCGGCTGAGACCCACAGTCGGCGGGGCGGTATATGTTATTTGTCGCGGCAGGCATATGAGGCGAGATTATCCTAGGAGGCAGAGATCTCGTGGTACAGAGACTGAGCGTTCAGATTAGCCGGATATGCAGGGTACGTTTCTACTCTTGCACTTGTTAAATTGAGTGGCATTTAAAATGGATGCATCACATTCATTCATTAATGCATCTTATTAATATTATTAGATTTAGGCTTAGAGGTTGAGACCTTTGAAACGGTGTGGATGTTGAATCCCTAGGGTGTAGGGTGAGTTTATCGGATAGGTCAGGATTGTGAGTTAGAGATCTCCAAGATTCTACTCGGGGTGGACCCCCGGGATTGGGGTGTCGGAGTTTAGCGTGTGTGCATGTGCACGAGGAGACATTTCGTCGAGTCGGGTGTGGTTTGCGGTATGATCATTCACCACGCTAGGTGAGTGAGGAGTTGAGTTTGTCTTTGGGACTCGATCGATGAAAACTCATAGTTCGAATAAATGAAACCATTAAAGTGTGTTAGGCGAACAAAGAAGAGCCAGATTAGAATCCCACAGGTGAAAAACACAGGTTTGGGTGAGGGCAGGAGATATCGAATTTACGTGAGGTGTAGGGCAGGGAGTGTCGAATTTACGTGGTGTAAGAGACCCATGGAGTTATGAAATTTATTGAGGTGTAAGAGACTAGTGGAGTTATCAAGAGAATTTACGTGGGTGTAAGAGACCGTGGAAATCCAATTTACGTGTGGGTGTAAGAGACCCGGGAGATATCCTGAGATTTACGTGAGTGTAAGAGACCGGGAGCGATCCGAATTTACGCCGTGGTGTAAGGGCCGTGGAATATCGAATTTACGAGTGGATGGAGGCTCGAAGTGTAGGCGAAAGTTATTGCGAGAGGGAAAACACGGACATAGTTATCACGCAGACTGAGAGTTGAGTGATAGGAGTCGGGGGTGACTGAGATGAAAACCTGAGTCAGTTATCACATGGACTTAGAGTTGAGTGATAGAATTAAGGTGACTGGTGAATACCATTGGAAATTTCATTGGGTGATGGTGAACTGACAAGGGCTCGGTGGATGGATGTCATCTGGGACATGGATTAGGTTGGCGGTTATTGGTTGTCGGTGATTGTGACAACAGGAAGGTCATTTACACCTGGCGAGGGATTGTGTAGGGTTATATGCACGCGGTTGGATGCGTATGTGCGTGGAATTTCGAGGCAGATTCTTTAAGGAGAATGTGAGACCCAGGAAAATCCCAGTTTCCTAAAGGAAGGATGAAATGGTAATTCGGTGAGTGAATTTTTCTAGATCTCGGATGACAATGAAACGGACTTCAGTTGGAATCGTCTCGCGAAATCTAGCTACCCGTCAATTAAATTAAATTCCAGAGGCGGTCGAATTTCACGTTTTTCGAGGCACAGAGAGGGATGTAGGACACTTGGCACGTTTTGGGTGGCCAAGAGTGCCACGTGTCGGTGCGAATCTGCGGTCGAAACTTGAGACGTGGGACTCACTTAAGACATATGGCATCATGCCATTAGAGGGAAATCTCAAGTGGTTGGATAAGAGGATAAGGGTAATCCTCTCAACCAATAGGAATTTGACATGTGGCATTGATAGGACTTTTCTCTTGTCCCAATCTTGACCAAATGGATTGGGAGGAAGAGAGGAAGAGGAACAAGCTAGGAAGAGAGGGAGAGTGTGGGATTTTGGGAAAGCTCTACATTCTCTCTAGAATTTAAACCGATCGGGCCGTGACTCAGGCAGGCAGAAAGCGAAGTTGCTCCTCACGGCGGGACTGCAGCGTGGGTACCGGTTCGGGAGTTTCGGCAAACTCCGGAGTGGGAGTTTTCTCTGTTGCTTTACTTTTGTTTAAGGGTTATGTAATGGATGGGGATTTGTGAGGCTGGATGTAGTGATTTGGTTCCAAAGATTTGGGCCAAGTGAATAAATCTGGAGATAGTTTGGGCGGTCCACAGATGTTTGCGTGATTGTGTGATGTTGTGTTATTGCCATGAGTAAATAACATGTTGATTGTGATTTTGTGGGCAGTTCCAGGATGAACTGCCGGATTTTACTTTAGCCTATGTGAGCTAATTTTATGTTATTGATTGTAAATTGAATAACATGATTTATGCGAGTTAATTTTGTTAATATATGCATGAGTGATATATTAGCATGTGTTGAATGTTTGTTGCGCCATTGCATTGCACTTAGGTGGGGAGTAACCCAAGTAGGGAAATTCCATCTGCAGGCATTGCTCACTGTCAGAGAAATACTTTTCGAATGCAGAAGACGCACTTGGGGATGGGATGCATCAAGGCCTTAGAGGCGAAAGCGGCCAGATAGCGCTATCTTGTATTTGTAAAATTCTGGGCAAGAGACCCAGTTTTGTGTAAATTGTAATAAAAACAATTGTAAATAAATTCCCTTTTTGTATAAAATTTATATTTGGGTTGTATGGATGTGCGGGCCCTATTGGGCCGTTTTACACGTGTATGGGTCTCATGATGTGAGACATGTAGATTTCCGCGGGTTGACGGGTTGTCAACGGACACCCCGGTTTTGGGGCGTCACAATAAAACTATAGTATAAAAATATATATTATAAACTACTTCAACACCAAGTAAAACTAAATCAAATATGCATAAAAACAAAATTAATGAACAAAAACATACCTTAATTCCCAAATGATCTTGAAAAATTAGGATAAAAAACAAACAAAAAATTATTTGAGAGTGAAATGGAGATTAGATGTGGATGAATGAGTTTGTAATGAAATTGTATGATTTTAGAGGTATTTATAGAATTTTTTGGATTCAAAATAACGGTTGGATTGTCAAAAAACCGTTGTGAATTATTTCTAACCGTTGGATTTGATTTTGGTTCAAATCTGAGATGGATCATCATATATCCGTTACAAATCATTCTAGACCGTTGGAATTAAAGCAGTTTAAAATCAACCGTTGGATCACAAAAATAGCGTTGGATTCTTCAAAAAGACGGACCCGAATGGGCGGATTGGATCGAAACCGGGAAAAATGCGAAGGTAAAATCATCGAGAAAAATCGTAATAAATCATAGATTTTTTCAATTTATCGTCGATAAATTGGCGACATTTCCTCCCACTGACTCGGCGCGTGCGAAACGAGGCAATGAAAATCGGCAAGGAAATATCGGATTTTTCGATTTTACCAAAAAATCGGTGATTTTGCACCGATATTCTTCCATTCGATTTTTTCCATGGATAGTTCTATCCATTCCATCAATAGATCATCGTAGAAAAATCGGCCCGAGAAAACGACTGGTTCACACGGTACCTCACAGTGCCGAATAAGAATAATCTCACGTAACTCCTACGGAGATGCAAAGGCAAAGTATAAAGTTCTTTATAAGTACAAGTATAAGTCACTATAGGAGATCGAATAAGCATAAATTACATTTAGAAATAAATAATTATAAGTTCGCACATATGAATGCGCATCTGAGAATTCGATATCTGTTATTGTTATAAACACTATAAGCGTGTATATGCATACCTATGTTTCCCACTAAGCGTGAAAAACTTAACACGGGTTTTTAATCGGAGTGTAGGTACGAAGAAGAGACGGTGATCTTAGCGTGCTGGCACATGCGGCCTGCAGTAGGGGTTCATCGGCTGTAGGTTTCTTCCCGATCGATAAATGTAAATGTATAGTTTTGAATATGTAAATGGGACTCGATCACGCCTTATGTGACGTAAACACCACTACGGTGGTAGTTTTATTTTGGACTTTTGTATATGATATGTTGATACAGTTATAAGACTTGGACATACCATCGTCTGATAAAGCAGGTAAAGAGTCCCAGTATATGGTCTCACGCCCTAAACCCGGTTCGGATCCGCCATTCAGGTCGGATCGGGAATCGGGGCGTGACATGCCCTCGAGCAGGATCACAGGTTTGGGACGAGCGCAATCCCGGTCATCAATGGAAGGGCTGACACAGTTTGTTCCTTCTCGCCACAATGCGGGCAGGAACCGGCCTCCCGATCTCGAAATTGTTGTATAGGGTATACACTGCAGAGAAATTTGGAATTATAGGTCGCAGGAGCCCAGGGCTCACGGGCGAACTTAGGGCTCAGGTGTGTCTACACCATCACACCGGTGAGCCCGGTTGATCAATCGGTTCTATAGGGTATGTTTCTCTTATCTCGGCACACAGGCTAGATATTGTTTGATTCTGGTGCATCTCATTCTTTGGTGGCTACATCTAGTGTGGATGTTTTGGGCTTAGAGGTGGAGACCTTGGATGAGCCATTATCTGGTCTGACTTCTTTGAAAAATTAGCGGTAAACATATTGTCTTAGTCTGACTTAAAAGTTCTCTAGATACAATATAATGGATGAAAGACCAGTATATTTTCTTGCGAAAAATGGAGAAAAACTCTTATTTATCAAAACCTAAACCACAAGTCCTGACCCACATTACTTGTGTCCTCCTCCTTTTATAGCCTCCGATGTGATTTTCCCATTTATGGATTGTGAGTGCCCTCGCGTACGGTCAGATTCTTGGACAAATCCAGTAAGTTTCAAGCAAGTTTAATAGGTGGGAACTTTAAGTTGTGGAGTGCGATATGATCCCAGCTGCCAATTTTCGACCAAGAGTTTGTCTGGGGTAGAGACTTTAAGTTGTCTGGAAGTGCGATATGTTTGCGCCAATTTTCAATAAGTTATCTTGGAATTTACAATATGTTTCTTTGCCAATTTTTCGACAGAGTTGTGGGGTGAGAGACTTTAAGTTATCTTAGGTGCAGATGTCATTTGGTGCTTTCCTTGCTTTCTTTGGAGTTCAGAGACTTAGTGATTGCTCGCCCACATCGTGCTTCATATTGGCTTCGAGGGCAAACATCCTTGTGCACTTACGTTTTAAAACTGAAAGACCTGCACAAGCCTGAAAACATAGAAGAAATTAGAAGTACCTGTTCTTTTGCCAAATGTGGGTAAATTGTGATTTAGATGTGCTTAATTCTATTATAATTATCACTCAAATGTGTATTCATCACACCCCCCAACTTGCATCTTGCTAGTCCACAGCAAGATTTGAATGGAACTACCCACTAGGTGAATTTCAACAAGGCGCTCAGGTATAGTCAAGCTTTGCGAAATCTCAAAATAGCAATTATGGAATAGAACATTTCACCTTTAGTATGTACGACATGACTCAATTAGACCCGACCACATTTGCCTGATGAACATTATAGCAGGCTAATACAAAGTGGTTATTCAAATAAGGATTATGGATTTTAAGAAATGTAAGATAGTCAGCGAGTGAAGCGTAGTGCGATGTAAGTGTGATCATATAACATAGAACACGTAACCATCATGCATAATGTCGAAAGGAACTGACAAACATAGTAGAATCAAAGAGGTCTTAAAAGTTTGTAATGGCCAGGTGGGCTAAATGAAAGAAAGGTAAAGATCAAAGCGGGTGTTGGCATAACATGGCTAAGGTCTACTGCAGATTTACAACACCACCCTAGTCTAACTGTTTCTGACTATGCGGCATCGTCCTCATCCTCATCAGAAGAAGATGCGTCTCGTCCACACAGTAATCTAATTCTTACGATTCTCCTCTAAATGCGGAGTAGCATCGCCATCATTTGTCTCCACACGAAGATGTGGCTCTCAAGCACAGAGGCGTCGGTCGGTACATACCTTCCAGAGAATGCACTTGAACCACCGCGGTTCGCGCCATCCTCTTGAAAGGCGATGTGCTCGATGGTCGCGGGGTACGTGGATGAAGTGGTCGGGAGAGTGCGAAGGCCTGAGTGCGTGAAAGTCTGATGGATCTTTGCTGACTCTTGGCCTCAGTCTTATTAATGATCTGCTCCAGTCTAGGTATCACCCTCTTTTCTTTAGCCAATTCCCCTCGTCCAAGCTTCTTCTCTGATACTAATCCACGAGTGAGAAGCGAATATCTTGGAAGCACTCGCGAATGTTGTAAGAACTCCCTCATCGCTCACCATATGACTAGTGCATAGTCAATCGACCTTTTGATCATAACCTCGTGCAAACAAGCTGAATCTGTTCTTGAGGCGGGGACTTTCACTACTTGGCGAATCCGATTGTGAATGATCTTGTTCATGGGGGTGTAGTGGGCTTTAACTCGAGGAGCAGGAATTCTTTTTCATAAATCCACTCATGGAGTACGGGACGGGTGCACATGGCCTCGTAACGGCCGGGCATCGAGTCGAGTAATAATACACAGTGGATATGGTCGGTCACGAGCGTCGGGAGTGAATATAGTGCGAGGCATGTGCTATCGAGTCGGGAGTGACGTAGGCTGCTTTCCGTCGCGAAGTTTCCAACACGAGTGTCAACCGTGATTTTCATGAGTTGGTGTGAGACTCTCGAGTGCGGGGTAATCTCAGCGATCCTCAGTGTGCACGAAGTGCATATTCTGTTCTTGGATAATTCCCCTAATGGGATGAGAATATGAAACGTTCCAAATTAACGCCCCTCTCGCATTAGAAATTTATTTGCCATTGCCGGGTCCATTTTTCGTGCTCACTATCGAGTCCTCATCAAACA